>ML783967.1:277237-297517 GCA_009831015.1 Picea engelmannii | reverse complement strand
GGGGGGGTCCAAGTTCATGAGGAGGTGCCAAGTTAGTGGGGGGCCTGCGCTAAAGGGAGAAGTTCAGGGGGGTCCGATATGGATCCTGCATCGTAGATCTGAGCATGCAAATCTCAGCCACCTAGATCTACACACACCTTTAGCACAATGCACCCGGGAATAAAACTTAGGATATGTGGGTTTTATCCTGCTTCTTGCCATTTTTTTCGCCATGGTGTCCATTCCTAAGGGAAAAACGCCCCTTTACCAACCTATGTGATAACACATAACATTTGATATATAAACCTAATTTATGAATAGAAATAGCATTCTTGTAGCCTTGTTTTCCTAGTCTTGGATGCAATTCATCTTTGGGAGGAGACTTGCAGCCTTTGGAGCTACACAGCTTGAGGATATCACCACTAGAAGTTGGATAAAAGGTATAGTTACTGATCTTCTCTTCCACTATTTTTTGTTCATCTATTTTGGTATGTTTGGGGTAGTGTAGAAACTATATTTACTTTTAGGAGGTAATTTTCTTTGTCTATATCCTAAACCTTGGTATAGTTATAGGGGGATTTTCCCACTAACAGAATTGGAAACTCCACTGGAGAGACTCTCTAGGGATTTTAGAGGGAGGTTTTTTTGGTTTATTTAATTGGCTTCTTGATTGCATTTTGAGTTTCAGTCAAGTTTACTAAGTCTTTTAATTGTTTCTAGTCACCTGTAAGGTGCATGCCATCTTTCCCTGCCCTGTTAGTCTACATAGATCTTTTATTTTTTAACATTTTCAAAGGTTTACATGTTGTGTTTTGGTTCAACCCGCGTACACACGCTCTCTGCAAAATAGGCAATACACATACATATGCAGGATGTTGATGCAATATCCTGCGTCTCTGTGTCTTGAAAGTGATTTTTAACAAAGAGAGGTATGTCTCTTTCCTGATAGAAGTTTAGTCTTCTCGGGACTTTCTTGAACTGGTCAAAGTCTTTGTCTTTGGCCACATCTTGGGTTAAAGTTCCAGTTAACTTGTTCCTTAGTTTTCTTTTGTTTTCCCTAAAGGTTTAGAGTGAACTGTCAAGTTTGAGATACTCCTTTTGATTTCTTTTTTGAATTCTTGCATTTACGTAGTTGTCTTAGGGCCTTTATCAAATCTTGGTTTCAGTTTTCTCTTTGTTCCTGTTTCTTGCTTTGAAAAACGAAAAAAAATGTTTTTACTTCAATTTTTCTTGTTAAAGCAATTCGAAAAATAAAAAAATAATCTATTTTCTTGTATTTAGTTTGGTAAAGTAGTCAAGATTATTGTTTGCAAAAGAAAAAGAGTCTTCATTTCAAAGTTATTTTTTATTTCCTAAAATACAAGTAGTTTTTCTTAGTCAAATGAAAGCAAGTTTAAGGATTTCTTCATTTACAAGATCTTGAAATATTGATTAGAAAAGTTGAATTTACAAAGCATTTTTACAAGCTTTGCTTTAATTTCGAAGTATATTTTTCTTTCAAATGCTTTAAAGTTCTCTTATTTATTCGTCTCTTCATAACACCATCAGTTCCACTACCACACCCTTTGCGTAAATCAAGCCTTAAAATTAATGCTTAATTTAAAATATATTATACTTTTTGTTTGTAGGGTTCACCAACTAGTTTAGGGTTTTAGGGCCTTGAAGTAGGTGTGAAGAGGAAACTCTTCAAGGCCACTTTAAAAAAAACATCGGAGTCTGAGATAGGGAGTGTTTTAAGTCTAGCATCATAATAGTTAGTTGGGACCCCCCTCTAACACAGGGGATAAACATGAGTTCATGTGAGGAAAGGCAGAGGAGATAACCCCTCGAAAGTTGGACTAAACATAGTGGGGATTGTATATTGAGGGCTTTCTCGGGAAAAATACCGCTCACATTTTCCTATGGAGCTTCGTGGACCTCGAATCCATTCGATATCCTCAATTGTCTTCCAGACCAATTTATTTTATCACCCTTGAAGGTCTTCAGACTTGTTATCCTTCTCATTACGATCTGCCCGACTGTCAACTGTACTCGCCTGTTGACAAACTGCGAGTTGGAAACTTAATTTCCTATATTTTATGGACTTACACAGGTGACTATGGGGGTATACCACGGTACCTAGGGTGGATTTCGTATCATGCTCCATAGAGTATACCCAGAGGGTGCTTCCATGTTCGAGTTTCACTTACATCGGTTAGTTTCTCTAGTGTCGATTGACATAACTATCGTTCCCACTAGTTAGTTGATTGCTTGATTTAGTTTTAGGAAAATTTTAGTGTGTTCTCTATGCTCCCTAGTTTTCCATAGTGAGTTAGTGAGTCATTTATTTTGGTCTCTAACCTAAGGTGGTAGACTGCCCACTCCTTCGATCGTGAGGACTTTTCAGTCTTCCACTTAGAAACGTGGAGCTACCTCTTTATAGGCATTGTTTTTTATAACATTTATTCGCCAGAGTTAGTGTGTGAGACTTTTATGGACTTTAACGATCTCACAAGGGGAGAAACTATGCATATTATATTCATGGATAAATTTCTCGATGATACCAACCAAGGAACCCCTTCAAAAGTGGATTCTTGTGCTTTTCCTTTTTTCAGAAACATTGCCGTCCCTTTGATGGCCACTTTGTACATTCCTGGGTTGAATGTGGGTCTACCAGTTTGGTTGGGTACCATTCCAAATGTACCAAATGATCTTGACACTTCTCAGTTAAGCACCTTATGTCATGGGAATCATGTTTATGTCCCTTTGTCAGCAAAGTCTTCTCCTCCTCCTTTTTCCGTCCCTGGTGAAAGTATAACTACTAGTAATCGGAAGTCTAAACAAAATAGAAAGAGGAAGAATAGGAAGAAGAAATCACCAACCTCTATGAGTCATGTTGGAGATAGGTCTTCAACCTATGCAAGTCATGTTGAATACCACCACCCAACCTCTGCATGTCATGTTGGGGGTAAACAACCAACCTCTGTGAGTCATGTTGGAGATAGGTCATCAACCTCTGCAAGTCATGTTGAAGACCAACACCTAGCCCCTGTAAGTCATGTTGGGCGGGGGATTTCAGTCACTACTAGTCATACTGGTAATAGGTCTGTAGCCTCTATAAGTCATGTTATCCTCTCTGCAAGCTCTTATGATTATGATTCTTATGAGGTTTCCTCACAACCTATTCAACCAATGGTTGAGAAAGTGGTCATGCCGATGAAATCTTCCACCGATCCCACTCCCTTTTTAGGGGGTGATGTGCCTTTAAACCATATTGTATCATATCCTATTCATCCAGTGGTTGAGAAAGTGGTCATGCCAATGTAATATTCGGTTGATCCCACTCTTCTCTTGGGGATTGATGTGTCTACTGACTATGTTTTTAGCATTTCCATCTCAGTACTTTCAGAACAAGGGGGCATCTTGTTCACTTCGAGCACACCCCCCAAGTCCTAGGATGGTTTCCTTTGATTGGAATGATGTTGTTGAGCCTCGCCTTCCTTCTTCTGCACCTTTTCAAATAAGGGTTGAAGTTAATTCAAAAAACATTTACCAATGTATCGTATATGAAGGAGCCTCCAAAATTATTTTATCCTGCTTGGCTTGGCAAGCTTTGGGTTCTCTCGAGCTTGTGAGTGCTTCGCATGAGATGTTGCATTTTGACAGATGTACAAGTGAATATTTGTGGATTCTTCCTCAGTTTCTTATCTTATTAGGTGGGAATATTGTTCTTGTCGATGTTATAGTGATGCAATGCCCATTAGATTTCAATATGCTTCTCAGACCTGATTATGTATATGCTATGAACAATGTGGTTCCTATGATATTCCGAGTGATGCATTTCCCTCACAATGGAAGCATTGTCACTATCAGACAGCCAGAATCTGATAATCACCATCCTAATTTGGCGTAGTTCAGGTTGCCCCTTTATATGTTCCTAGTATTCATGTAGACTCTACCCTGCCACAGTTAAATTATGTGGCGTCTTATCCTCAGTGTTCAATTTATCCTGAGTGGTAACTTTTTCACTCATGTTTTCCTTCTCGAGACTTGGTCTTAGAAATTGATCCATTCGTTCATAAAATGGGGGCATGGGATCCCTTGCTTCCCCCTCTTGGTCCAAGTGATCTTGAGTTTCCTTTTGAGTCGAATTTCATTGTTTTTAGATCCTCAAGCCCTTGTGCTTGTGATTCTTTGCTGATAGACTCTGTCATTCCTAGCCAGAGCCTCCATCATCATATGGAATATGGTCAGTTTACTTCACCCTTTGGGACTATTGACCCTCCTTGTTTGCATGATTTCTCATATTTTGAACTGCCTTTGGATGAGGTTATCCTTGAAGCCATGACTACAGTTTCTATATCATGGGAAGACTTACACCATGGTTTCTGTTTTCATCCATTTTGGGAGACTTTCTAGGTTAACTATCGAAGAGACTCTTGGTCAGAGCTTAGCAGTGGGCTCTATCTGAACAAGTACTACACATGAGTCGTAAGGTTGTGCAGTGCCTTGTACATATTGTACAGTCCAGGTTTGTTGTTTTCAAGTTTTGTATTCAGTAGCACCTCTTATTTTCTGAATTTTTTATCTATATTTGATATATTAACTTCTAGATGAGTGTTATTGGCCTTATATGCAGGATCTTGGAGACATTTTTCTTTGACATTTTTTCATCGTATCGATCCGTTCTAATAGGTATTGACCTCAAAACTGGCATATAGGTTAGTTTTTCCCCTACTTTCATTTTTTCATTATCTGTTTCCTGGTTCATTTGGCCTTAAGATCGACCCCACCGAAGTGAGACATGGAATCTTCAATGTTGCTTAAAAGTGTCATAATTCGGTGGTAGAGACTACCTCTACATGGATGCCCTAGGTAGATCCTTAGTTTCATTTTGGCATCCATGTTGTCAGTTTTGACTATAGTCTTTGGAGTCCTCGATTAGTCTCGTCATGATTACATATCAAAGCTTCATTCTTTTGCTAATCACTATTCTTGTCCTTACCCTCAGGACTCCCTAATGAGAAGGCTTTGTTGTCTTTCAAGCTCACTTTAAAATTCAAAAGAAACATCCAAAGAGACTGTTTTATTCTTTTCGATCTCATTTGGATTACTTGAGAAAAGTACCCCCCTAGAGTATTCTTTAAGCCCTTTTCAGACTCTCTAAAATTGAAAAGATTGTCGAGTGATCTTGTTGCCCTTCGCACTCACCAAAGTCAAATTCGAAGGCACATTTGTTCGGTGGTAGTTTACCCCATTTTCGGTCCGAATGGATATTTTTACAAATAAAGGTATTCTCTAGGAACTTCAGTTCTCTACAAGTCTATTCTCAGGCGTAAGTTTAACCCTTTTTCAAGCCTTAGGGACTAAATTTTTGAAAAAGGAACATTCTCCTTGGTTTTGGTTTATCACCTTTTTCGGGCCTTGGAGATTATTTACGAAAAAGGAACCTCCCCGTAGTCCATAGTTAAGCTCTTTTTAGACTCCATAAAATTGAAAAGATCGTCGAGTGACCTTGTTCCTTCACACTCATTAAATTGGTCTAGAAGAACATCTACTTGGGATGAGTTTAACCCTTTTTCCAGCCAGTAGATTATAGAGGAAAAAGGTATGCCTTAGTAGATTCGTCTCGTTGGGAGATTTCTCCTGAGTTAATTTTATACTTTTTCGAGCTAAGGAGAATAAACTCAGAAAAAGGCTATGAGTCCATAATTAAGCTCTTTTCAGACTCCTTAAAATTGAAAATATAGTCGAGTGATATTGTCTTTGTCACACTCATTAAAATGGTTTTGAACAGACATCTTTTCGGTGCAAGTTTAACCCTTTTTCGAACCAAATAGACTAACTCCGAAAAAGTTACTCCCTGGAGTCTTCTTTTGCATTTTTTCAAACTCTATAAATGTGAAAAAACTATCGATCTTACCTTCTTTGGGATCGTAAAAAATTACATAGAAGGGGTCTCACTATGTCATGATTAATCGCATTGCGGGTCTCATCTTTGTGTCTTTGTCCTAATGTCGGCTCCATGTTTCTCTCAACTGAATCTTTGAAGCATTCCTTATATGCAAGCCTTGTGACACTTCTTATCTCTGTGACCTGACACCTTGAACCATGGAGGAATTTTCCTGAAGTGTCCTTATCTTTCATATGTCTCCTTGCCCTGAACATTAGTATGTTCCATGTGCTTGGAACTAGTTTTCTTGTTGCGACGTTCGTTCCTCCTTTGTAACGTAGAATTCTTTTATTCTTTTTCAAGCTCTTTAAAAATTGAAAAACACAAAAAAATAAAATATTCCAAAAAGAGGGGACGGGAAATATACATTCTTTTTTCGGCAACAAAAACAGTCACCCTTGGACAAAGCACATCCTTTTGTTTGTTTATCAAGCATTGGGATCTAGCATGAACTTAGGAAGTTGTGCTCGCTACATAGATTTGTGTCCTCCTATGTTTGGTTACTCTTCCAAACATATGGAGAGTTTGTGTTGCCTCCTCCATCACAAACTTATGTCAATTTCATGTTGCTTGAGTCTAAACATTTTTCATGCTTTTTTCCAAGGGAAGTTTTACCCAACCTTAGTTGAGATTTCTACAATTCGTCTCTTGAATTTCATGAGTCAGCCATCCCAAGAGTCTAGTCAAGTTTAGATTCAAAATCGACGAATGTTTTTCCCTGATCATCGAGATACTCCAGTATTTTCCCTACGAATTGTTGAAGACCTCAAGGTAGTGAGTCTTACACTCCCATTATACGCCTACCTGAGTTTTTAATATCTTGGAGTTGTTGCTCGAGATATGCAGACTTCATCTCCAACCACAGACATCACTAGCTTATTGAAGATACATATTGTACTGATATATCTTCGACTGATTTTGAGATGTAGATCCATTGTGTATTTCTCGCGGTTACACTTTATATAGTTATATGAAATGGATCTGCAATGTATTTGATTGGAAGCCATGGTTTAGTTCATCCTGAGCATGGGTATGCCTGCATCAAAGAGACAATTGTTGTTTTTCATATGGCACCTCCTAAACTCTGGTCTCGAGCTCACTCGATTTTGCGCATTAGTGAATATGTTGTAATTTATTTTGGCCATCAGTTGCTCTTCTGACCTCATACATTAGGGGGCATCTGTTATAGCCCTAAAATTCCCTACTCATACATACATGGCATTGGCCTTCTTGCTTGCATAATTTTCCAAATCACTACTGAGGAGCTCTACTTAAAAAACCAATTTTTAGAGCATGTACGCACCCTTCTCCACTGCTACCCACGTACATATGCTTGTTGCATGCTAGACAACCTGTGTACATACTCTTGTTGCACACTAGACATCCCACGTATACCTCCAAAAGCTACAAAAATTAAAAACTTGTTAGGAATTCGGTGGAATTTATGGGTTATTGGAGGTTTTCCAACCAATTCACCTGTAATAACCCATCCCCCAACCGAATAACCATCTTTTTTTAATCTAAAAGGAGGTCTTAGGGTCTCATTCCAAAACCAAGAATTAGAATGGTGAAACTCTTCCAAATTTTACTTCCCTTACTTGCCCAAGCATTTGCAACCTTTTGTGAGTTATTGCCTCAACATTCCCTCTTCAACCCCTTTTCTTCCATTCAATCCATTCCCTTTCCTTGAGGTGATTAGTATATTGTGAGAAGAGGCTTATTGAAGGTGCACTTGGATAATTATAAAGAGGATGCCAGAACAAGTTCACGGATCAGTGGCCTGTGAGGATTGTAAGTTTCAATATTTGATTAATGAATAAAAGAATCTCTTTTCCCTGTCCCAAATGATGATGTTTTTTTGTATTTTCTTTGATTTATACATAAAATTTGATATCTAACCCTAGTTTATGAATAGAAATAGCATGTTTGTAGCCTTGTTTTCCTAGTCTTGGATGCAAGTCAGCTTTGGGAGGATACTTGCATCCTTTGGAGCTACAAATCTTGAGCAGATCATCACCATGCGTCACATAAAAGGTACAATTATTGATCTTATCTTCCACTTCTTTCTGTTCATATATTTTGGTATGTTTGGGGTAGTGTAGAAACTAGATTGACTTTTAGGGGTTCATTTTCCTTGTGTATATCCTAAACCCTAGTATAGTTATAGGGGGATTTTCCCTCTAGAAACAAGGCCATAACTCTATAACTATGAGGAGTTATGTGACGTTCCACGTATTACTGTAAATATAATGGCTTGTACTATCCAGCTAGAATATTCTCACCTACAAATACACTAATATTCATAACTTTATACCTGAAAAAATATTGAGTCCCTTAACCATGTTTTTAGGGCTACTGAAATTTTTTACCGGACTTTATTCAAGGGTTGACATCAATGACAACCAACCCAATTAATCAACAATCTCCCTCTTTGGCATTGATGGCAACACTCTAATGAAACAATGAAGTCATATCACTCATGCCCCCCCTATGACCATCACTCCCCCTGGAATCATGCTTCTATGCTCTCTATCCAAGCATATAACTCTCTATCCATGCATCTAATAAATATATCCCCCTTTGACATCAATGGAAAAGGTAACTTCTTGTCGAAACTGCTCCCCCTAACTAAACTATCCTTGGGGTTTCTCCCTCTGGATGAAATCTTCTTGAAACTGCACACCCAAACTGAATTGTCCTCTTTATGGTGCTTCCTCGTGTAAATATAGGACATATAAGAATATCATTCAAAATTCATTGTGGGGAAGAAACTATGCCAAGTTTCTGACGAATATAATCAAAGGCTTCCCTTGGAAGTGGTTTTGTAAATATGTATGCAATCTGTTCTTTGGTCCCAACATACTCAATTCAAATGTTTTTCTCTGCAACCTGTTCTTGTAGAAAATGATACTTGATTGGCATGTGCTTCATTTTGGAGTGCATCACTAGATTCTTTGAGATATTGATGGCTCTTTTATTGTCACAATACATCAAAATGGGCTCATCATACTCAACCTGTATATCTATCAAATTTTGTTTCATCCATATAACCTATGTACAACATATTGTTGTTGCAATGTACTCTACTTCAGTTGTAGAAAATTATACTGATGATTGTTTCTTACTTAGCCAAGATACCAAACACTTACCCAAGTAGAATGTTTCTCCACTTTTACTTCTTCGATCATCAATGCAACCTTCCCAATCTGCATCTGTATAGGAAATAATTGATAGATCATTTCCTTTTGGATACCATAATCCAAACTCTTATGTACCCTTGAGATATTTGAATATCCTTTTTACTGCTAGAACATGTTATTCCTTTGGTGCTACTTGAAATCATGCCACTTGTCCAACTTCCTACATTACATCTAATATGGATGTTGTCACATAAAGTAAGTTGCCAATCCTTGACATGTATTTCCTCTAATCTTTAGACTTTGAATCATCATATTTACTTAACTTGCAACATGTTTGCATAGGACTATTGATTGGTTTGCAATAGTCCATTCTGAACCTCTTTAGCATTTCTCTGATATACTTGGTTTAAGAAATAAAAATGCCTTGGTTTCTTTGACATATATGAAGACCCAAAAAGAAGGATAATTGTCCAAGTAATGACATTTCAAAATCATTTTTCATATCCTTTGCAAATTTATGGCTCAACCTTTCATCGTCACTTCCAAAAATAATATCATCAACATAAAATTCAATTAATAAAATACTATCTTGATTTACCTTGATGTAGAGGTTGATGTTTTCATTTCCTTTCCTAAACCCTTGTTGTTGTAAATATATGTCTAGTCTAGAGTACCATGCTTTGGGGGCCTATTTGAGACCATGAAATTCATTCTTCAACCTACAAACATATTTTTCATTCTCTAGCAACTGAAATCCTTCTGGTTTCTCAATGTAGACTTCTTGTTCTAGTTCCCCATTTAGAAAGGTTAATTTCACGTCCATCTGATACACTTTAATATTCTTGGACCATGCATAAGCTAGGATCAATATGATTGCTTCCATTCTAGCAATTGGAGAAAAAGTATGTTCAAAGTCAATACCTTCAACCTATGTGTGCCATTTACATACCAAACTAGCTTTGTTCCTGTTAACCTGTCCATATTCATTCAATTTATTTCTAAAGACCCACTTTGTGCTGATCACATTCTTGTACCTTGGCCTTGGAACCAATTCCCAAGTGTCATTCTTCTCTATCTAATCCAACTATTCATCCATGGATTTCATCCAGAATTCATCCTTGCTGGATTTTTCAAAGATGCTAGACTCAATCGAAGATAAGAGTACTAGGTGCAATTGTTCTAGTGAACAAATTATTCTTCTAGTCTCAACTCCTACATCTTTGTTCCTGATAATTTAATATGATGGATGATTCTTTTGTATTTGTTTTCTAGGTGTATTTGGAGGTACTTGAATATCCTATTTTTCTTGTTCTTGTACTTATAACTATTTTTCTTCATCTTCCCCTTCTGCTACTTCTTCTTCCTTTGCTTATTCTCCGCGAACATGTTCCATTGACTCCTTTTCTTCTTCCTTTATTTTTTGTCCACTGGTCTCATCAATTATCACATTGATGCTTTCCAAAACTTTGTTGAACCTTAGATTGAAACATTTGTATGCTTTCCTTGTACTTGAGTACCCAACAAGTATTCATTTGTCCACACAAAAATCAAACTTTCCCATTCTGCCATCTTCTCTCTTGATGTAGCATTTTCTTCCAAAAACTATGAAGTGCTTCACATTCATTGGTCTTCCTTTCCATAGCTCATAGGGAGTTTTATCACTATTGTTTCTAAGCATTACTCTGTTTTGAATATGAACTATTGTAGCACTTCATGTTCCCAAAAGACATTTGTCAACTTGGAATCCATTAACATAGTTCGATCCATTCTCTGTATTGTCTTCTTCTTCCTTTCAACAACTCCATTCTATTGAGGTTTTCTAGCAATGAAGAATTTCCTTTTTATTCCATGTTTGTTGTAGAAATCCATAAATTTCTTTGAAGTAAACTCTCCTCCATTATCATATCTCAAACATTTTGTTTTTGAATCCATTTCATTTTAATCCATTTCCTTGTATACCTTGAAGTTCTCGAATGCTTCTGACTTCTTCCTGAGAAAACAAACTATAGTCATCCTTGTATAATCATCAACCAATAACATAAAATATTGCTCACATTTTAAACCCTTTGTTCTAGTTGGTCCAACTAGATTACTATGCACAATTTCCAGCGGTCTTGTTGTGGAGTATTCCTTTGATTTGAATTTGGACTTTGTTTTCTTTCCTTACTGACAATGCTTGCATAAGGTGTTGGTTGGTTTCATGATCTGGGGAATTTATATGAATTCTTCCTTTTTTCTGACATTGACAAGGTTGTCAAAGTTTATGTGACCCATTCTTTTGTGCCATATCCAAACTTCATCTTCCTTTCCTAGACAACACTTTTCATTTCCAATTTCACTTAATACATATATGTTTCTTGAAGTTCTTATAGTTGTTGCAACCAATCTTCCTTAACCTTCTTTTCTTATCTTGCACTTCTGTGAATCAAACAAAAGTTTGTGACCATGGTCACACATTTGAATTACACTTGGAATATTATGTTGCATATCTTCCACTAGTAGAACATTTTCTACCTTGGTATTCGTGTTTCCAATTCTGACTATGCCTCTTCCAATGATTCCAGCTAAATCATCATTTCCAAAAGAGACTGATCAATCCCTTTCCTTTCTCAAAGTTAGAAACTTGTCCTAATCACCTATCATGTTCTTTGACAATCCACTGTCAACATACCAACCTCATTTTATGTGTTTATCTTTTAGAGCGAGAGTGCATTCTTC
Source organism: Picea engelmannii (assembly GCA_009831015.1). Lineage (NCBI taxonomy): Eukaryota > Viridiplantae > Streptophyta > Pinopsida > Pinales > Pinaceae > Picea > Picea engelmannii. The sequence continues at coordinate 285,748 of ML783967.1, read as the reverse complement.
ATTTTTATACTGATTTTTCTTTCTTATCCATATTCTCTTTTGAGGTTCCTGTCTGTGACTGTTGTTATTATTTTGTGGTTCTCTAGGAGGGACCGTCATTATACAATCTTTGGCCATGTGCCCAAATATTTTGCACTTGTACCATTCCACTTCAGTGCTCAAGGATTCAAACATGTTGTATCGTATACTCTGTGTCTCACTGGGCCTTCTTGGATAACTGTTTTGTGCATGGATTTCATTTCTTTTTTGTTTTTTCTATTTTCTCTGCAATTTACAGCTTTATGTCCAAAATTATTACATGAATAACATAAACCAAAGAAGATAGTTTGATACCCAAGAGTTGAACATCTTCTAAAAGGAGTTACTCTTTTGAATCCTTCTTCTTCTTGAGGCCTTCTTATTTCTGACTGACATTGATTCTGAAATATGAATCTTCTGGGAAGAGGAGTCTCACGGTGACCTTCCTTGTAAAACTTCTTGTCTCCTCTGACTATCTCTGCATAGATTCTTGGTTGTGTTTCTTGATCTGTTGTTTTGGAGCTTCATCCATTTTTTGTTTGATCGTATCCAAGTCCATACTTGTCATGATTTTTCCTATGACTATTAATAATGTTATCCAAAACTTTAGATCTATTATGCATGTTTTTATTTTGAAGATCTTTTCTCAATGTGACAATGTCTGCCTCCAAATTTCCAATGATCCTGCCTATTTCTTCTAACCGTTCTTTGAGTGCTTCTTCAATTCTTTTGTCTTCTTCAAATTGAATTTTTAATTTAGTGATCATCTTCTCTAGTTCTTCAGAATTGGAATTTTGAGTTTCCTCTTTTCTTTTTAGTTTCCCCTGTAGTGACTTGTTTTTCTTCTTTTCTCTTTTTATAACTTCTATGGCACTTAAAAGTTATTCTTTATAGTCAACTTCTTCCTCTTCATATTCTACTTTGGTGCCTTCTTCATCAGAAATTTCTATTTCCATGTATAGAACCCTTTCTATCTCACTTTCACTATCTTCATCTTGGTTTGATGAGGTGTTGTCTTCTTTTGTGCAAAAGCTTTTCCTTAAAATAATATTTTTGGTTCTTTTTCCTTTGTACATTTGTTTTCTATTTGAATCATCTTCTTCATTTCTTTTCTTTTTCTTATGAGGAAAGTTGTTAGCAAAATGACCAATACCATCACAATTAAAACAAATAAATGGAAGCTTACCTCTGTATTTTATGTTGGTTCCCTTTTTCATCCTTCTAATCAAGTTGGCTAATTATTCATCATCTTTTGATATGTCATTGTTTCTGCTATATGACTTCACCTTTTTCTTGCCATTTTTCTTTGACTTCTTGGATGATTTGAATGTTGATTCTTTTGTGACTAGATTCTCATGTTCGGGTCTCATTTCATAGGCTACAAATATTCCATGCTTATCAAATCCAGATCTATTCTTTCTTCTAGTGCTGAGATCTTATGATAAAATCTGATTGGAAGATATATTAGCACTTTTTGAACAATTGTAGATTCATTAACTTCTTCTCCCAATCCTCTAATTGCGTTATTTGTTTCATCAACTCGTAAAAATTAGGCTGCAATATTTTCATATTCCTTCATGTTCAGCTGTTCAAATTGACCTTTGTAAGTTTGAAGCTTTGTTGCCTTGACTTTTGTTTATACTTCATAAATATTATGAAGTTTGTCCCAAATATCCTTTGTTGAGTTTCAATGCATAACTTTGAAATATATTGAATCGATCAGACCATTCAAGATATCATTTTTGTCTTTTGATTTATTTTAACTGATCTTCCTTCCGTTTTCATTTGTTGGAGGAATGACAGGTTCATTGTATCGATATAATATTGATTTCCAAACCTTGAATCCATGTTCTTGTATATATTTTTTCATCCTTCTACTCAATAATGCATAGTTATGTCCATCAAATTGTGGTATTCTATTTTTATACATATTGTTGTTCTCCAAGATCTACCTTGCATTGATTAAATTTATTCCTGAAGGAACTTGGCTCTGATACCAATTGTTGGATTACTGAGAGGGGGGTGAATCAGTAATAGAGAAATGTAATCCTTTTTAACCTTAGTATATAAAAAATATATATATATTGATCAATTTACCAATATCACTTAACAAGTGAAGAATAAATAAACCATGAAAAAATGAGAAGTCACACACATGCAAAGTACACCAGTATTTTTCACGTGGAAACCCATTGCGGGAGAAAATCACTGAATGATTTTTATTATATGTCTTTGAGAATTACATTCATTGGAATCACCAAATTCCTTTGTTTTCCAATTGCAATTGGAAGGAGGCTACAACCCAAGGGAAGCTCCAACTCCCCAATTTTCTGGCTCCAACTGAAAGGAGGCTACAACCCCCTATGTTCTTCGAGTACAATCGGAAAGTGGCTACAACCACCTATCCTTTCTCCATCCAACCACCCTGAAATATAAGTGACAAATGATAAAACCATTGCCACATTTTCCCTATGAGATATACCATTGTAAACATGTACCAATTTGTGCCAACAACATGTAACAAACCTATACCAATATCATGTAATCAATCATGTACCAACAAATACTAACATGTATGTGACTTGTATATTTTGTAGCTTGCATATGTACTCGCCCTGTCTATACTGCAGCCTATGTTTGTATGTCACCTACTTATACTACAACCTGCGTACACCTTCATAAATCTAAGGTTTTCACCTTTTCTAAAACGTCAAACACTTTGCCTCCTCTGTCATATCAACCTGCAACATGTCACTATGTCTCAACTTTAGTTTTTTCCTATGCATATATCATATTATATATCCCTTAACCAAGTGCATATATATCTCTCTAGTCATGTGCCATACATGTGTGTAGAATCATGAACAAGTGTAATAACCCTCACATGGACTAGACATCAAATGTATAACATCCTACTCTACGAGCATACTATTATTGAAGTATTCGTTGAGGACACTTGCTTGCAAGTGATCTGGGTATGGAACACTATGATTTCATTCATATTATGGGTTATATATGATGATGTTGAGGTGTTATAGCTGCTTGATTTTATTGATGTATGTATATGTGTTGACATGTGCTTTTGACAAGTCGTGTTGAGTGTGCAGGACACATGACAGGTTATGGATTTCGGTGGCATTAAAGGGCTTCCTTGGACTCCGGATTGAGTCAGGGAGTGGATTGCATTGTTTGAGTATTTCATTATTATGCACATATGACATATGATGGAGTTTAGTATGATTTATATATATGGATTTTTTAAACTATTTTTTTCAGTGGATGCAGGCTTGACGGTGCTTGCTAATCAGACTCGCATAAGGAGTAAAGGGTCCTTGCACAGAAAAATAGATATTGAGGGAGAGGGGTGGAAACATCCATATCACAACCTACTAGCATTCCCAGCGTGGCCAGAATTGTAGGTTAACGATTACCTAGTTGGGTGGTCCACGATGCCATGAGGGAAGACTGAGACAGTCACTCATGTATATTTCTAAGGGGTTCCCAATAAGGTGGAATCCTTATTTCTTATAATCCCTTAGTCTCTCACAAGGTCAACCAAATGGAATTTTGACTCCAATGGGTTTGAAAAACTTCCAAAAACAAGTCAACGTGAGTGGCACCCTTGGAGCACAAGATGCATCCTGAAGGGCATGTCGCACAATTGAAAACTGAGTCAATAAACATAGGTGGCCTAGAAAGAACTGGAATGATTAGACCTTGTGGGATCAAAATAGTTAATTAAACAATAGATTATTAATTATTAAAGCCAACCATAAGTCTAAGTTGAAGTCTAAATTTTAAATGAGTTTAATTGAATTGTGACATGAGTAAATATTTGAAGGAAATCAAATGTTAGGAAATAGTAAGTAAGGACCTAAAGAATTGATAAAACGCACAAGGGTGCATGAAATTATTAAAAAAGGAATTTTGTATTTATAAATAATTACAACTTGAGAGAATGGGTTGTGCATAGAATAAAATTTGAGTCAACCAACCCTAGCCTAACTAAGAAGACTCCTAATCCAAATCTAACTAAAACCTAGTTAGGAGACACCCATTAATTAAGGGGATTGGGGAAACAAGAGACAACTAAGAGGGAAATTAGGAACACATGGGGAAATGTGAGGAAAAGGGGATTTTAAATAAAAGAAAAAGAATGTGACACATGTAGTGGGTGAATAGTCCTTTAAATGAATTATGAAAATTAAATGAATTATGCATGAGGGGCAGATGTCCGTGAGAGAGAATTATATAAAGATATTGACACAGAAGGGAAGCAGAGGGAACTTTTGGGAGGAACTGTTATGCTACCGAATTTTTGATTGACTTTTGTTTTACTTGTGAGAGTTGGGACTCTTGGCGGGTGAAAAGAGTGGAAGCTCTTCCTCGCGGGGAAAGACTGGAAGATATTGTGTTTTTTTGTGTGTGTGATTGGCCCCTTTGCGGCTCGAGGGGATAAGGGGGAAGAAGAGTACCCCTAGCGTTGGTTGGGAGGTATCGGTGAAGTCTCTATGATTATCGTGGGTGTTATTCACCCTAATACCAACCCCTATTCCTCTCCAGTGGTTATGGTACTCAAGAAAGAAGGTGCTTGGCACATGTGTCCATAATTTCATGCCCTCAATAAGGTCACCATCAAAGACAATCTTCCCATTCTTGTCATTGATGATATCTTGGATGGATTGACTAGTGCCCAATACTTTACTAAACTTGATCTCCGGTCCATCTACCACCAGATCCGCATGAAATAATAAGACATTCCCAAGACCTCTTTTAACACTCATGAGGGTCACTATGAGTTCTTGGTCATTCCCTTTGGACTTTGTAATGCCCCATAAACTTTCGAAACTATCATGAATCATGTATTTTATCCTTTTCTTCATCATTTTTTCTTAGTTTTCTTTTATGATATTCTCATCTATAGTAAAACCTAGACAACCCATCTTACTCATGTGGATACAGTTCTTCATATACTCAAGAACCAACTTTTCCTCAAACAATATAAATGTTATTTTGGAGCATCGGAAGTCGAGTACTTGGTCATATTGTTGGCAAGGCAGGTGTTAGGGTGGATCCTAAGAAGATTGAAGCTATGCAGGATTGGCCCTGACCCAAGAATATCAAAATATTGTGTGGTTTTTTGGTTTTAATAGGATATTATTGCAAGTTTGTTAAGAATTATGGAAATATTGCGGCATCTCTCACTTCTCTTCTTAAAAATAATTATTTCATTGGGACTCCAACAACTAATCAGACCTTTCAAGCCTTGAAGGAGGCCACGTGCGCCACTATCATGGCGCTTCCTGAATTCACAAAGACCTTTGTCATGGAATGCGATGCTTCTGGGAGAGGAATTGGAGCAGTCCTTGTGCAACATGACTGAACTTTAGCCTTTACCAGCAATTAACTATCAGAGTGAAATTTGGGACAATCAATCTATGAAAAGGAAATGTTGGTTATTATGCATGCAGTAGATCTTTGGTTCCCTTATCTATTTGGGAAACATTTCCAAATTAAGACAGATCATCAGAGCCTCAAGTATTTTTTGGAGAAACGTCCTTCCTCCCCGGAGAAAAGAAAATGGGTAACTAAATTATTTGGATATGATTATGAGATCATCTACAAGAAAGGAAAAGACAATGTGGTTGTTGAATATATTTCTTGGAAATAATAAGATGAAGGGTTTCATTTTTCCCTCTCCTTCATTGTACCAGAGTGGCTCCAAGCGATTGACCAGGAATGGCTACAAGATCCCTAAATTTCATGTTTTATCCAACAATTGCAAGCCAATGCTCCAGATTCACCAGGGTACTCTTGGCACAATGATGATCTTTGCTACAAAGGCCATATGTATTTAATTCAACATTCACAACTTAAATCCATAGTACTTTATGAGCTTCATGCTACACCCTCAGCTGGGCACTTAGGGTTTACCAAAACCTATGAATAGGTCAAACACTCTTTTTTATGGGATGGTATGAAACATGATGTTTGCACTTTTGTGGAAGAATGTGATGTGTGTCAACACAACAAGGGAGAAACAATAAAACCACTTGGCACACTCCAACCACTTCCAATTCCACCCGCTATTTGGAGGGATATCTCTATGGATTTCATTTTTGGATTACCTAAATCAGGCAATAGGTCCGTCATCATGGTGGTATTTGATCGACTTTCCAATTATTCTCATTTATGTTCTCTTCAACACCCATTTACCTCCTCCATGGTGGCTAAAATTTTCATGGATCGTGTCTTCAAACTTCACGACATGCCTCATTCTATTGTTTTTGATATAGATCCCACTTTCACCAGTAATTTTTAGCAAGAATTGTTTAGGCTACATGACACCCAGTTGCATCTCAACATCGCCTATCATCCCCATACTGATGGTCAAACTGAAGTTGTCAACAAATGTTTGGAAACATATTTGAGGTGTTTTTCACATGAACATCAAAATTAGTGGGCTCAATGGTTACACTTAGCTTAATGGTGGTACAACACTTCTTACCATACAACTATTTGCATGACTCCTTTTGAAGAAATATATGGACATAAGCCACATTCAATTATTTCATACATGCACAGTCTATCGAAGGTCGAGAAAGTTGACCAAACTCTTACAATTCACGAGGCTATTCTACATACCCTTAAAGAGAATTTGTTCATGGATCAGAATCGCATGAAGCAACAAGAAAATCAAGGTCGCTTTGAATGTTGATTTGTTGAAGGGGGCCAAGTGATTCTTCGATTGCAACCTTATAAACAGACTTCACTCAAGGCCGACCATTGTTAGAAACTGACACCAAAATTTTATGTTCCTTATATAGTTATCAAGCACGTGGGATATTTGGCCTATCAATTAGCCTTACCCAATCATTCTAAGATCCATCCTGTTTTTCATGTCTCCTACTTAAAGAAGGTTATTGGAACTAAGTGCCAAACTTAAACCAGTCTTCCTAAATTGGATGAAGAAGGATCCATCTAGTTGTAGCCACAAGCAGTCTTGGACCAACGTGAGCGTCATCTCCGTCAACACACCATCAAGGAAGTGTTAGTTTAGTGGAAAGATACAACTCCAAACAATGCCACCTGGGATCCAAATACCATTCTTCAACAATTTCCTCATCTCAAACCTTAAGAATAAGGTTGTTTTTAAGCGGGAAGGCATGTTAGGGAGATAACCTCCCGTTGACCAAAATTTGGTCATCTATATTTTTCCACTCTTGGATTCTTAAAATACTTGATATAAAAAGAAGACATTTTTTTATCTTTTATAAGTTCACTCTGCAGCGCTCGGTCTCATCTTCGCCATGCACTTTTCGGATTAGAAATTTGTTTCCGCATGCCTAAGTTATTCAAGGTTTGGTATAAAGGTCCGAAGGAAAGATTATGAAGAATTTTTTTAAGTATCATGTTCCCCTCTCCATTTTCGAATTGTGAATTACTCTCTTCACTTATCTCCCTCACCTTCCATCTCCACACTTAACCATTTTTCTCTTTTCACCACTCTTCTCCATATGCTCCACTAGTCTCTACACTTAGACGTTTTTGGGACTCTTCTTTCATCTCCTCATCAGGTTGGCAGACCTTCATCCCCGTCCATTTTCCTATGTCATTAGTTTGATCGAATGCCCTATTGTATTATACTTATCCTTTTTTTTTAAACTTTGTAGGTTCATGGAGTCGAGATTTCATCCTCCAAATTCCTAGATCTCCACTTTGCACCCAAAATTCCGTGATCCTCATTTTAACCATCAGACTTGTTGCGGGTCTTGAGTCCCTAAAAGCATTTTATTTCTCCTGCATGCAAGTCCGATCGGCCACTTTTCTACACTTTAACTTATTTTTGATCATCCACAATTGCGGGTTGGCGAGTTCGTGAAAAAATTCATATTCAAAACTACTCTCTTTCGTCCATACCATTCTCATGCTTTTTCCAATATGCATTGAATGTTTTTTAATGATAAAAACTAATTGTGCAGGCTTCAAAGAGATTTTCATTAATGGAGAAATAATCGAGGAGATTATTCATTGAATTTCATTAATTCACCATTTTCTAAAGGATTATATTATTGTCATCTCTCATAACATATTTATTTCAAGTTATTATTCAGCTGAAAAATATTGGAGATACTTCGAATATTTTTGGTCGTGAATACCAAAACTTTTAGTGCTCCAAAGCATATTCATATTACTCATCTCCTTCTACACAAAAAGATGTAATTTGAGCATCCAGAATTGCTCGCGTAGGGTGTGTTCCTGAGGTATTTGATTGAAAAGAACTTGTTGCATGGTGCGTTGAGAAGCATGTACCGAGCAATATAATTATACAAATCCAATATCATTCCCCCATTTTGTTAAGCCCTAATATTGGCTCATTACCACTTAATTGGGGCATATTAGATTAGTAATGTTATTTTATTTATGTCGGCTTAGGCCATTAGTTGTGATTTAGATTAGTAATGTTATTTTATTTATGTCGGCTTTAGGCCA
>ML783967.1:237177-272594 GCA_009831015.1 Picea engelmannii | reverse complement strand
TGTACTTGAACATTTAAGTGGGGTAAAAGGAGGTTGCCCCCTCGAAGAGGCTTATTATCTGATATTATCTCTTTTTCAAGGCGTTGAGTACTTTTCTTGAGGTTTTTCTATGCTATATTGATGTTTGGTTCTTAACACATTTCCATTTCATTGCAATTTTTTCACAATATGTTGAAGCTCCTAGAGCCAAAACTTACCTTCAAAGGATAAGCATGCAACGAAACCATACTGAAAAGAGAAGAATTGTTCAAGAGACTCACATAGATAGATCTAGAAAGAGGTACTAACGAGGTACAAGACCCTAAATTAATTCCCAACTCAATGTTTCTAACAAAGCAACAATTTGATGAACAAGTTAAGATATTCAAAGGGTTATCAGTTGAAACTTTTTATGGAATAATCGTATATAAAGAAGATGAAATAGACAATTGGCTAGTTGATTATTCCGTGAAAAATCAAGATATTGAGGAAGTAGTACATAGTGTTTCTCTTGACTTAAGAGACTTGGAAGGTTAATTATTCAACATTAAAAGTAGGTATGAAATAAACATCACACCAATGAAAAGTTATATTGAAGATTGGTTCAGAAAGGCAATCGACAAATTAACCAAAGAAGGGAAAGAAACAGTTGAGATGGTTCCTATAACCATCAATGAAGACAATAAAAGGACAACAAAAAGCAAGTGAAGACACGAGAGACCATCATAGTAAGTTCATCCTGATCATATCTTGCTTTCTTTATCAACTTTTCATCCATTTACTTTGCTTCTTTGACTAGAAGATTTTAACCAAAATCTGATAACTTCTCCTTGTCTTCTTTCTAGGTCTGGCTACTCTGTCATTGCCCACCATCCTCCTTCTACAACTTACTTCTTTTTCATATTTTCTTTTTGGTCTGTGGGAGCCCCAATCTTGGTCCTAAAGACAAATTCATTTAAATTTCAAGGTTTTGTAACAAACTATATATTTTTCAGAAATCCCAAGAGAACTATTTCAGGATCAGTTTTGGTTGTACTTTGTAACTCTAAGTTTTGAGTATAAAGTATTTGAGATTTATCTATCATTATCTTTATTTGATCTCCCCATGTTTTTACTCTAGTAAAGTTGTCTTATGCATGCATACCGTATTCTTTTATTTTATGTGATCAAAAATATTTATTTTAACTATGATGGATGTGAGGAAATTTTGTCTATCTTTTTCAAGTTTATGAAGTGTGTGGTTCCTGGTCATTTCTCAAGAAATCTCTTTGAAAAGCAAAGCATTTTCTTTCTTGTTATTTTTTCTTGCAATCTTTATGTTTCTTTGATTATCACGACAAACTTCTGCAACGTCCTATATTCTAAAAATCTAGAGTTCCAAGAAAATATTAAAACAAACAGGAGTACCACCTGTATAAAAATGCAGGGGGATTTGTATCCCCGTGAGGTTTTTGTTTCGGTCATGACGGATTCAAGCGTCAACACCTCCCTAAACTCTCATGTAGGTAGAATAATATATTATCCATGTAATAAAGGCCAATATTAATAAGGATTAGTAATAAGGAAGAATAAGTCAAATGTAAGAATACCTAATAGAAGCTTCCACTTCTAGAAATATCTTCCTCTAGATTGTTCTCTTGGTAGATAGATTTAGTATAAATAGGAGTCGAGGGAATGAGAATATTTTGTCTTGAGAATTATTGTAATAGAGCTCTGCTCTCCCAGAGGTATCCCACTTGAAGAGGCAAGTGAACATTGTTTCCTATCAATAAAGGTATAATTTTGGTGTTGTGGCTGCATATAATTTGTTGTTTCGTTGTTGAGCTATGCAGTATCTTCATTTTATGTTGCTATTTCAGTGTTATTCTCTGCAATATTTCTCTTTTCTACTCATATAATAGATATGGTACCTTACATTCATCTTCTGATAATTTATAAAATTCTTGAAGAACGAGATCTAGCCTCTATATTTCTAGTTATTAAAATTATTGAAATCCCATACCTATTTCGAAGGCCAAAAAACATTATAAAATCATATACCATTTATTTTAAGATGCTATGGCATTGTTTTTTGAGCCACAAACAATATCAAGATTAACATGACCCATACCAATGTCTGCACAGGGGGCTAATGAATTTATTCCACCATAAACCATATCATATATGGTTATAACCATATATAAAAACAAACTAGCCAATATGCCAACGAGGAGAGGATCGCGGGGAATGGAATGCCACTAAAAATATCATTAAGTTTCCCAAATTTTGGTTGGAGGGCCCATGACCTGTATATGAGCGTGGATCTGCAAATTTTGGTTGGAGGGCCCGCAATGTTATACTCATTTTTCACGATCTTTTGCAAGGATCATGAATTTGAGGTCTATTTTGTGATTTGAGGTCGTTTGTAAAAGTATTAGTCCAAAATTCCATTAATGAACATTTAGTGCATCGTTTTGTGTGCTGAAGAGGGTGTAATTGAGACAGTTTGGAAATTGGTCAACTTTTTGGTCTAATTTCTCAGAATTTCGCAAGGATTTCAATGGTGAACTTATTTTATTTTTTTGAGTAATGGAATAAAAGAGAGTCCATTAAATTGTCTTTTGTGATCCCATATTGTAATGTAATTTGGTATTTTGAGATGATGGAGAACGATCATGTTATCTAAAGGGACTTTGAAGATGAAGTGATGTATGTCATATACATATGTAATTTGAGTTCTTGTATTTTCTCTTGTCATCTCATCATTCAACAAACTAATCATCATTTAATGAGTTTTTGGATAAATAGAACATCATAAAAATTATGCAAATTACATCAATACGATCAGTAAATTATTCTGAATCAAGTTAGATGTTGCATGTATATATTGTAAAGAATAAGTGGTGTCTAAGGATTTTCAGATCAAGTCGTATCAGAGCTATTTTTTATGTGTATTTTCAATTTGTTGATGTGATGAGATCCAAGATTCCATTTGGTGAAGGTTTTGAAGGCTCTTATCAAGAGGAAAATATTAGTAAAGTTCTCATGAAGCTGAGATTTTAGAAGAATATTAATCGAAAAATCCAGAAGGAGAATTCAGGGTTAAGAATGCAGTTGCAAGATCTTGAGGAAGAGAAGGAGAGGTTGCAAGATAGACTATTATGTCATGAGGAATTCCACAAGGGTTTTTTTCATGAGTTATAAAGAAAGTTGTGGATCAATAACCATGCATTAGCACCATCAACATCAATCCATGAATATTGGTAGACTGAGAGTGTAAACTCTCCAATGCAAAAGGGACTAGCTTTTTCAAAAGGCATGATCAAAAAATATTCCTCATATTATTCTTTTTCCCATCAAAATGGAGAATGCTTGAGGATAGTTGAAGCAAGGAGAAATTCATATAAATAAGTCCTTCATAAACAACTAGTCTTACCCTCCAGGCCAAAGAAAGGTAACATCTTTAAGACATATCCAGATAAATATGTGCATGCTACAGAAAAAGGAATGAACACTTTTCCCACTGGTGAATGGTCTATACATCCATGTCCTTCCCATGGAAATAGTAACCATGATGTGGAGAAGTGTCAAAGAAGACAATATGTGCAAGTAAGTCATATAAGAAGAGGGCTAAAGTCATTTCTCAAAGTAAAGTAAAAGGGGGAATGAAAAGAAGGGATCATGGTTCCAAGATGGGAACAAGGCACTCTGCTCTTATTGTGGTAAGAATGGACATCAACTTGAGAAGTTTTGGACACTGTATCCAAACTTATGTCCAAAGAAGAATATGAAAGATGTAAAGGAACTTGCAAGAAGACAAGAATAATTCAAATGAATTTAATGGTCTCAATGAAATATTTGGGAAAGAATACTTCTTAATGGTTGGTCTTGGAAAAATGATATATGAAGACATTGAGGAATGGTTTGTGGAAAATGGATCATATCACCACATGACCAAGATGAAATCAGTATTCTTGACTTTCTCAGAGTCTGACAGAGATTGGTATGTAGGATCTGGAACCAACACTAGACATGAAATAAGAGGGTATGGATATGTAAGATTCCATCTCGATTCAGAAGGATTTTTGGGAATAGAACATATGTTGTATTCTATATACTTAAAGGTAAACCTACTTTCAGTTGTGACATTTGAGGATGAAGGCTATGCATGCACATTCCGGAATGTCCAGGTACTTTTGTATTCAAAGGAAGTTGCTCCAGACACAACAATAGTGCTTAGTATTCACAAAGAGAGATTATATAGGTTACTGAGAAGATCTATAATTTGGTCTAATGGTTTCTTAGATTCAACATCAGCGTTAAAGGCATTGTCAGAGGTTGGAAGCTGCGAGATTCCTTCCAGTATAATGAGAAGAATGAGTCCATGATTAAACCATCTAAAACTTTCATTGTAAATATGTATATTTGTAAATGTAATATGCATATGTAGATATCTCCTAAAGTCTATTAGAAGGCTTGTAAGCCACTCATTGTAAATATGAGGTGAGAGGGACTCTATAAAATTTATATATTTCCACCTTATATGTTGATAAGAGTGAGAGGGATTTTGTAAGAGAGTTTCTATATTTCTAGACAAGCAACTTACATATTGTTCAGAAGTGAGAGGAATCACGTTAGAAGGATTTGTATATAGCCACTTTATTTTAGAGTGAGACAAATCTTGTTATAAATATTTCTAAGCCTTTAGACAACAATATAGACAATTGTATTGTCTCGGTATCAACTAAAGGGATACATATGGATATAATTGTCTAAGAAATCATTCTTGATTTTGAAGAAATGAAAGTGAAGGGAAAAAAGGATGCAGGCAGTTGGAGCATGTAGATCGAGAGCGAAAAGGGCATAAACATAATGCGAACATTTCTAGAGCTAGTAAAGGAGAAATAATCCTCTTCATAAATAAGAGGCATAAGGGTGCATGCTATAAGCATATTTAAATTAGTATGTCATGTTCATGTGGATGTATACTTTGAACAAAAGAAAGTCAGCTATAGATGATAATGATATAGATCAATTTGTTTTTCAAGGCAAGAGAGTAATGGACAAGGAATTCATTCAGAGACTCATATAGATACATTAGCAGTGCAGGAACAATGAGGCCAAAAGGGAAAGGCATAGATCAAAATTCAAATTGATTTCATATTGGATGAGAAAGAATAGCTTCAGTAGAAGGATATGGGAGTCGATGTAGAAATACATGATACATGTATTGTAGATATTCAATGAACAAGACTTTTGTTGTTAGATAATCTATGAGCCAAAACCAGATCTTTTAGTGATAATACCAGAGGCCAAAGTCAGAGCTAGATTCCATAAAAGAAGACAGAAGTACATTGATCTAATACCTAGGATCAGAGATCGAAGATGAAGACTAAAATTACAAAAGGTTCAACAATATGGAAGAGTGAATTATCATCACTAAGTTGTTGAGTATTTATACTTTTGGAGGTCCAAAATTTATTCAGTGGGAAGGTGTGATACAGGAGGATCCAAGGAACACTCACATAGGTCTAGGAGGATTCATAACACTCATATAGGTCCTAGGGGATACATAAAAGACAAAAATTTATTGTCCCAAATTCTCTTGAAAATGGAATTATTGTGTAGAGATTGTTGTTAACATTCCAATGGCACAAACAATCAGTTAGATGGAGTTCGTATGGAAATGTTATGAGCAGTCAAAGTTCAAATCAAATAGGCCAAAGTCAAAGTCAAAGAGGATAAAAAGGGTGACATGTGTCACCACTGCAAGGGTGACACTGGAACATCTGTACATTGTACGATGATGATGTGGCCACACCCCAAGGTGCCACGTGGACTAACTGTATAGTGATCGGACAGATATGTTGGCAGACCATACAACCAAGTGATTGAATCATATGTTGACAAGTGGAAAGGTTCAACCAATTAGAGGTCGCCATGTGGAAACCTCCCATTGGCCTATATTGGTATGGTTTATTAAAATTATGGAGTCAATGGGGGTCAAATCTGTGACCTCCATAACCTTCCAAAGGTGTTATACAAGAACCATTACCAATGCGCCATGCATTAGTTCTTAACCTATATATGTTTTAAATATCATTTGAATTAATATAAAGTTCCATTTGGGAGAGGAAAGGGGTCAAGGGATAATCCCCCAGCCCATGGTCTATATTTTATTACATGCAAACCATACCAAAGTCCACGCGAGGATAATGAATTTATTCAACCGTAAACCATATCATATATGGTTATAAACATATATAAAAACAAACTAACGTATATGCCAATGAGGAGAGAATCACAAGGAATGGAACCCCCGACCTCCTCCAATATATCCAACACCTTAACACCTAGGCCAAGTGTCCCTCTTATTTTGGGATGCCACTAAAAATTGTGTTAAGTTTCCCAAATTTTGGATGGAGGTTGGAGGGCCTGCGACCTATATATGGGCATGGATCCCAAGGCCAACACACAATCCCATGTATGCACAGATCCTGAGGTGGCATGAATCCCAATGAAGGGTATGGATTCCAAGGTCGTACATATGTCTTGATTTGTGTGCAAAGGAAGAGGCTAAGTATGGTTCTCTCATAGAGCGTCCTATGAGGTATAAGGACAACACCTAGGCAACTTTATACTCATTTTTCACGATTTTTTGCAAGGATCATGAATTTGAGGTTTATTTTGTGATTTGAGTTCATTTTTAAAATTATTAGTCCAAAATTCCATTAATGATCATTTAGCACATTGTTTTTCATGCCGAAGAGGGTGTAATTGAGCCAGTTTTGAAATTAGTCAACTTTTTAGTCAAAATTCTTAGAATTTTGCAAGGATTTCAATGGTGAACATATTTTTTTGTTTTGAGTAATGTAATTAAAGAGAGTCCATTAAATTGGATTTTGTGAGCCCATATTGTAATGTAATTTGGTATTTTGAGATGATGGAGAACTGTCATGCTATCTAAAGGGAATTTGAAGATGAAGTGATGTATGTCATATACATATGTAATTTGAGTTATTTTATTTTCTATTGTGTCATCTCATCATTCAACAAGCTAATAATCATTTCATGATTTTTTGGATAAAGAGCACATCATCAAAATTATGCAAATCACCTCAATACGATTAGTAAATTATTCTGAATCAAGTTAGATGTTGCATGTATATATTGTGAAGAATAAGTGATGTCTAAGGATTTTCGGATCACCTTATGTCTATAACATAATCATGACCATTGGATTAGATAGTTATAAAATCACACTAAAGAAACACATTTTACCTAAAACTTATTATACCAAGTTGAACTTAACTAACTCCTAAGTGTCTATATATCCTAACAATCTTCAAGTGCAACATAGATTTGGGGAATAGTTTCTGCCACATAATTCACTGTATTAGCCTCTTGATGTTTTGAACAATCCTAATTTTGACCTTGTGATGAGGGAAATTCCTCTATAGGTGGTCTTGTCCACAAGTGCAACATTTGTTTCCTTGGCCTCTTTCCTAGACCTTTGGATGGCTTACTCCCACTCTAGGATAGTTGATTATATTGGAAGGTTCTTTCTTGGTTTCTAAAGTAAGGAGGCTTAAACACTTTCTTCGTTTGGTCCTACTTCTCTCATTTCGTGTCCTTCCATGTCCATTGAAAATATGGAATTCCTTTATTTTCTTCATAACAATAGTTGTCTTGTCAGATCTCCTCATTAAGAGTTTTGGGTTCATCAAACCCAAAGTTCATGTCCTTATAGGACTCAGGTAGTCCACTTAAGAAGCATTGAATTTTGACCTTCTTATCTCTAATATATTTAGCATATCACAACAGTTCCAATAAGTTTTTTACACACTCATCCATGGTCATTTCACTAGCCGAATTCAACTCTTGGAATTCTTATAGCTTTCCTTCATAATAATCATCAGAGAAGAATTTTTGTTGAAAAACACTTCTTGAATTGATTTCATTCAATCTTACTCTCCTTGATTATCTTTACATACCGAAGGTGATCCCATCAAATGAAATCTCCGACATTTAAATTGAACATGCAACTCAATATTTCATATTTCCTAAGTAATCATGAACTTGGAAATATTTCCTCATCCCAAGAAGAAAACCCTTATCTTCTTGTCCAAAATTAACCTTGCAATTAAATTTAGGTGTTTTCCCTCTAAAATTCTCCCTCCATGTTATCTCTAATATTCCTCTTCCTCTTGTGCATATTGGGGGAATATTTTGGTTACTCAAGGAGTCCTTATAATACCTTAATTATATATGACTCATGTTGGCATGCAAAGTTGTAAGACCCTAGGTTCAAGTTATTTTAACCAACAATCCTTCAGACACAGGGCCCTTTAAACATCACTTTCATGCAAGTGGAGTCTCACCCAAGGCATATATTAAGGTTGCATGAACTGTGTCTCTGCAGTAGTGAGGGAATGGGAGGTCATCATCCTATTCATTCTTACTTATATGCTATGTGTACATTTTTCTGTATTTGTTATCCTTTGGTCACTTAGTGAATTCAGTGATACATTACAATTATACATCAGATTGTAACATAAACCAATTACTATAACATTCATAACTATTGTGTAGTGATCACACAGAAGACAAATCTAGTATAACATAGATCAAGACAGTATCCATGATCAATCACATAAAAGACAAGGAAACACAATTGTTAACATGGTTCACCCAACTTTGGGCTACGTCCACAACAATTGGCTTCTTTATTATTCTTTATGTAATTGTCTCAGGCTTGCGCATTGTGCTTACAAAAGATACATCATGTTATCTTTCCCTTCATCTATCCTAATCTCTCTGGAGTGCAAGCCTCTCTCTCTACAACTCATTCCTAACATTCATACATAGACTCTTTCATTCTCAACCTAGTCTATCACTCTCCTTACAAAACAATAACTATCGATAGATTTGAACCCCTATTCTCCCAACCCATTACATATGTATACGTGAATTCTAGGGCTTAAAACCCTACTTTTCTCATCCCAAAACCCTATTACAAACCATGACAACTCATGTTGACTCGTTGATCAGGCTTGCTTTTCCTGCTTTTACGTCTACATGCTTCTTTTTCCTTCTCGAGAACTAGTCTTCCTGCTTTTGCGTGTCTTTTTGCTTTTGCGTGTCTTTTTGCTTTTGCATGCCAAACTATTATCCTTCCTTTTCTCCTACTTTCTTCTCTTGTTTTCCTCTCCTGTTTTATTCTGTTACTTTATTCTTCTGCTATATTCTACTACTTCATTATTCCACTATGTATGTACTTACTGCACAATATACTCTTAAATATGTCTCAAATGCACACTCCTGAGCCTGAATGTGCTTTTATTGTGCACCCTACTCCTTCCTTGTCTTCTTTCTTCTATTGTTGTGCATATCCTCCATACTTAGAATTTTTCTGAAAAATTAATTCAAAATTCCTGTAAACTAAACCCAAAATGCTTGTCCAACAAGCCCCCAACACTCACCCACGGCTCGTCCCAAGCCACTTAGGTCTATTGTATGCTCCTCCATGCTTCGCGAACTTTTGGGAGACATCCTTTACTGTAGCAACATCCTTTATTATTTCTACCTATGTTCCAAAAATCTCCTCTACACCTTGTGCAGTCAGGGTCGTGAGTGTATCTTATGTGTCATGCGTTGCTTGCTTCACTTTTCCTTGTGTAGTTGCAAGTTCTCCTATCACTCTTAGTGCCTCATCTTGCAACGATCATAATCATTATTGAAGGATATTCTCTTAGTCCCATAATTTTTCAATTTCATCATAGGACTGCCACTGTTCCAAAATGGCCCTCATTCGTTCAACCAATGGAAGGGTGTTTATGCTCTATGAATCTTTATGTGTCTTTTCCTACGCATCCCTCAATTTCTCTTCTATGACCTTCATTTTTGGATCCTCTACCAGATTTTCCCATATTTATGCACTTTCCTCGCAAATATTTGTGCATTCATCCTCCAATTTCTTGATGTTTGCTACTCTTTTCATCGATATTCTCTCTCTTCCTACTCTTTCCTTTGGTGGTGTTCCCAACATATTGCATGATTACAATTCCTTAATCCTCGTGCGGAATCCTTTGATGACTTCATTGATTCTTAAGATATGTTCTTCCATGGTAGCCTCTACTAATATCGATACTTCTGAAATTTCCTTATATAACTTTTGGATGATTTCTTGTGTCTTATGCGCCATTATCTCAGCTTCATCCTTCTATTTTAAATATTTCTTGGCCCTTTCCTCGACCTCATTCTTTTCCTTCATCACTCCTTCCACTTTTCTGTCAATTTCTCTCTTTTGTTGTAGAGAAGTTGCATATTGTTGCTGCAATTGAGCCCTTTCATCCATCACTTTGGTCATTTCTCGGTTTTCTTCATCTGTGCGGAGCATAATCTCATAAAAAATACCTAGTAACTTTCAAGCTATGTAGTATGTGTATAGGAATCTGTGACAACAATATGTTTAGGTGGATCATTGTTTTAATTTGTTCTTGCAGTTCAGGCATTGGGAACTCGATTGCATCTATCTCTATTTGTAATGTTTTTCACCTAGTTGCTAACTCAGTTAGGAGTGGATTGGCAATCTATGATTCCTCTATCGGACTTATGGAAGTTCCTTCACCCTATCTATGCTCTAGTGTTATTATGGCTACTTCCAATAACTATTGCACTTGTGTTAAGTGTGCTTGCACTTGCTGACACAATTTTGCTTATTTCTTTGTTTCTTCCTCAATGGCCTCCTCTCTGACATCCCTTACTTAGTAGTTGATTCATTCCATGCCGTCATCGATCGGATTATAGAAAGGCAGTTCCTTGTGTTCTTTCTTTCTTTTACGTACACCTCCTGTTGGACCTTTCCCCTTGTATTTTCATTTTACTCTTTTTTTGGGGACTTTCTACTACATTGCTTCTATTAATAGTCTGAGCGTATTTCCTATGCCATTGTTCTGGTCATTTCATTGCCCCTCATCTAGTTCTTCTTCATCCATGTCTTCTTCTTCTTCCTCTTTCAGGTGGTCTGTTTGCTCTACTAGGATTTTCCACTTGTCTTCCCAATTATTAGTGATCAAGCATGCATCATATGATGTTAATTTGTAGTTGGTAGGCATCCACTGGTGCGCAGGTTCCTTTTTTTCATGAATGTACATATGATGCATCCCTCCTTTGAATCATGCAATGTCATGGTATGTTTACACCATCTGGGCTATGATTCCTGGTGTATGTTCTATGATGTACCTGATTATGTCAAAATAGACATAAAATGTAACATTGTTGTCTGTTTTTCTCCTTTTGTTTGGCGTATTCCATAAATTTCCATATTGCACGGTTGCATTACCTCTACTAGTTGTTCTCATACGTTGGTAATAACTCGGTTCTTTCCATCCTACTGGTGCAATCAAAATAAAAATCCAGGCACAATGAAACTTTGTGCCTTTCTCCTGGGACTCTACGCAATTTGTCAAAAATTGATTCACCAAAAAAGTGGCCCAATTTATTGGACCCCTTCTGTGCATTTTTTTGTGCCTGTTATTATTGCGGTTGGTACTTCATATTTGAAACACTTCCTCAAAAATTTGCAATCCAACACCTACGTTGCAAATCAGACACTATCATTGTTGATGTTCGCGACATCCAACCCACTTTTTCCCCTAAAGGTGTGAAACTTCTCCTTCATGAATTATGATTGTGCTTTCTCCCCTGTTGCGTGGTTGAACAATGTGGCCAGATCCTCTCCTTCTTTTTCTAACCCTATGATATGCACAATTAATTCGGTATCAATCGATATCGGTGGGTGAATCCACAATGTTCCTCCATGGACGCAACTGAGTAGTAACTTGACATAGACATTGATTTATAGGCTACATCCAAAGTGGGGAATATCTAGTATGTTCAATATCTCTGAATTCTCAAGCCCTGTTTCCCACGTCTACGGTTCAAGAAGTATTTCGTCTATTCCTGGTACACTCTTGGTGCACAAGTACTTTTCCCTTGATAGCTTAGGAAACCTCTACTCATCCGTGATATCGTGATTTACAA
This sequence comes from Picea engelmannii, assembly GCA_009831015.1. Classification (NCBI taxonomy): domain Eukaryota; kingdom Viridiplantae; phylum Streptophyta; class Pinopsida; order Pinales; family Pinaceae; genus Picea; species Picea engelmannii. The sequence goes on along the minus strand of ML783967.1, from coordinate 260,591 downwards.
ACTTTGGGGAAACAATATTTCCTAGCATGTCCCCTTCAACACTTACATAGGTGGGATTGTTGGTGTGGCCAATGGGTATTTTCCATCTGTAGTTAATTTAACTTGAGGCACATTGTCTTTTCACGGTGGTATATAGTCCTTGTGAAAATTTTCTTATGAATTCTAAGATCCAGGTGTTTCCTCGACCACTGGTGCAATTGGTGGCCTTTTTGGTTTCTTTCGTACTGTGGTTGATGGTGCCAACCTTTGATGGTGTCATTGATCTTTGTGACATGTTTATTTGCTTACTTTATGTTTGTTCTAGTGTGGCTATAGTTCAGCTCTGATTTGGCTCTAGTTTCCTCTGATTCACTCTGTATGCTCACACCTCTGAGTAATTGCAAATAACCTTCTCTGTCGAGCCCTTTGGCACTTTTATCACCCTTCGACAACTGTACAACTTCTTTTGCACCCACTCAAAGTGTCGAATATGGTCAGAATCAACCATTAATACTTTCCTTACTATGGCATTAATGCCAATCCTCCACCATATTTTTCTTTATATTTTCCATTTTGTCCCAATCTTTGGTGGCACCTTCTATTTATGACTACATATCTTTAGTACATTTCATCATTTATGGCTTTTTAACTGTCGTTTTTGTGCTTTAATTCCATTAACAATCTTTTCCCGCACTGGACTTTTGCACACACTTAGCTAAATTTACGTTGTTCCCTTTATCTATGCGATACATCCTTTTTGTGCGATACTTCTTCTTGTTTCCCTTTGAATTTATTTTGTTTTATTCCTTTTTATTTTTTTATTTGTTTTTCTTCCCTTTTCTACTTTTTATTTGTTTTTTGTGTTTTACCTTCCTATTATAGTACAATTACTATGATACATGTGTTCTAACGCATTTCATATTACAATGTAGATGGTTGGCCATCTCTATAGAGCTTCAACTGACTTCCATTCACCATTCCTCCAAGGACTTCTCCATTCAAGGTTTCCAACTGTGCAGCACCTGCCTCTGTCACATGATGAATTAAATAGGGTCTTAACCAATGCATTCAAAACTTTCTTGGATTTTGCATAAACTTACTGTCATAGAGCAATACTAAATCCTCCACTTAAAACTTTTTATGTTTAATGTATCTATCATCCCATTCCTTCTCTCTTTCTTTCTGAGCTTGTTGATGGAAACCTGCGAGAGACCATCATCCTCAAGTTGTACCAACTATGACAATCTCTCCTCCACTATGCCTGAGTCTGAAAGATATGTAATCACTTCAATGTGTAGGATAGGTAGAATAAACTCTATTGGCATCATTTCTTCTTTCCCATAGACCAACCTAAAAAATAATTTCCCTATCAACTTTGTTTTGTAGTCCTGTAGGCCCATAAAAATACAGGAACTCTTAAGTCCCAATCATCTCTTCCTACATTTTCGATATTTGTCAAGGCATTCTCCATAATTTTATTGAAAATATATATTGTCCCATTGACGTGAGGACGATACAAGGTACTCTTCTGATGATGAATTTGAAATTCCTCAATAATTGTTGCAATTGTTTTATTCAGGAAGCGTGTTCCTTGGTCACTGAGTAATATGCATGAATATCCAAATCATGTGACTACATTCTCAAATATAAATTGCACAATAGTCTTTGCAATGCAGTCTATGACTCGTGTTGCTTCTTCCCATCTTGTCAAATACTTCATCGTAGTGATTATGTACCTTTCCCTTGATCTTATTTCTTGTGGGTTGACAAGCCCCATAAAGTCTATGGCCTATTTATCAAATTCTTGCAATGTAGCCTATGGATGTAAATGCATTTAATCCCTCCTGGGTGGATTTACCACCCTATAGAAAACAACGCATGCTTGATAGTATTCTTTAGCATCATTATGAACTGTGGGCCGCCCGATCCCTACACACAAAATATTTTGCGCAGTTTCTTTACCTGCGTAGTTTCCTCCTGCAATCTATTCATTCACTTCTATGAATATCATGGGCCTTTCATGTTCTAGAACACAATATCTAAATATTCCATCTGCACCTAACTTGTATAAGTTCCTTGAAATCAATTGATAATATTCTTCTTTAACTACTAATTATTTCTTCTGTGCAATTATCATGTCCGATGGATCCATTCATGTACTTAGAAACTACATAATGTCTGCAAAGTAGTCATCCACCATTTTAACCGAAAACAATTATGCATCCAACAAACTGTCATCTAAATTCCATGCATCTTCTCCTAATATTATGCATGATATGTGATTAGGTCATGCATCCAACTTTCTTGGTTTCACAAAAACCTCAAAATCATATTCCTGAAACAAGGTAACCATCTACATATTCTCCCCCCCAACACTGGATTTTTCACCAAGTATTTTAGCATGAAATGTTCTGTATACATCTTAAAATGAGATTGCAATAAATAATGTTTGAAATTTTGTAGCACATATACCATTGCTAATCCTTCCCATTCTATGGTAGTATAATTCTTCTCTTCTATGGACAACTTCCTACATACAAAATCAATTGGGTGATCTATGTCTCCCTCCCCCAGATGAGATAGTGCTACGCCCAAATCTATGGTCGATGGATCTACTTGAACATGGAACTCATTGTCCCAATCTAGAAATATCAAAATCGGTGTGATCACTAATTTTTGTTTTAAGTTGTCCAAACCCTTTTGACAGACCTCATTCCATTGGAACTTCACTTCCTTCTTCAATAAATTTTCCATAGGTGTTGTGATTTGTGCATAGCCTTTGATAAAATTCTTGCAATATCTTGTGTGACCCATAGTTTCCCTCATTTTTCTGACTGATGTAGGTGGTTGTAAATCCATAATCACTTCAATCTTGGCCTGATCCACTAGTAATCCATGCTTGCCGACCACATGGCCCAAAAAAAATCCAAATGGTGCGCAAAAAATACACTTCTTCAAGTTCAACAAAATATGATATTGTCTACACCTATCCAACATTAACTTGAGTACTTATATGCCATATTTCAGTAGAATAAACACAATCCAATCATCCAAGTATACTTCAAGTAATTTATGAATAAATTCCCTAAAAACTGCAACCACAACTCTTGAAAAAACTACAGGTGCATTCTACAATCCAAATGACATCATTGTGTATTGATAACTTCCCCATTTTGTCACAAAGGTAGTATTATACTTGTCTTCCTATGCAATCTTTATCTGATGGTACCCTGAGAATCCATCTGTGAAAGAATAAGTCTCTTTCTCTCCTATGTTCTCTAGTACCTCATATGTGAATGGTGTGGGAAATGAATCATGAAAACATGCATCATTTAGCTTCCTTATATCTACGCAAATTCTTATTCCTCCCATTTTTTTGTTTTGCACTACCATTGGACTTATCCACTTTGATTCTACCACTGGTTCAATCATCCTTGCGTCCAACATTTTGTCTATTTATGCTTTAACCTTTTCTTTGTACTTCATATTTAACCTATAAGGTCTTTATCGCACTAGCTTAGCACCTAGTTTCAAAGGAATATTCATCTCTCCTAAGTCCACAACTATCCCCTTCATTTCTAAGAATGTAGTTGGGAATAGATCATGATACTCACGCAGTAAATATGCAATCTTCTCTACTGTGTCATCACTCCAGTAATCCCATATCTGCGTAGACTTTGGAATCTTTGTTTTCTCAATGTTTACCTTCTGCATATTTATTGGTTGTGTGTATGCAACAGATTTAATCTCTGGCCCTTCTACTACTCATTATCCCTCTGTCTCAGGTACTTTCACATTCCTATGATCTTCTTCATCATGTTATTCTTTAGCAACATTGTAACACTCCAGTAACTCATGGACAATCATAGTAGCTATGTGCGCACCGCATACCGACACCACCTCCTTCGTCCCTTCTACTGAGAATATATTGGTTCGAATAGCCTATAGCACTACATCTATTGATGTATATTATGTTCAAATGTAAATGTTACCTTGAATCTCTGATTCAACTCATCCCACTTGGTTGTTTCTCTGTGCATTTCCAATTCAAAATTCCAATTCTTCGTAATTTTATCCAGTGTATGTATAAACCTGTGTATCAATTCCTTCAATGTCGAGCTCCATATGTTTCTACACTGATCTACATGATATGCTAGGTAACTTTCCCTTGTATACTTCTACATAATACTCTCCACCTCGATACCAAATCTCACTTGCATTAGTCTTTGGGACCAGTCTTCCATCCCTTCTTTATGTGCATCCCACCATCTAGTTGGAGTCACTTTTAGAACAACATCTAGTGAAAACAACCTTTGTTTTTTGGTACCTACAACTCAAATGAATTTACAAACAATATTTTTTTCAGTCAATCCATCATACCTGGGTGGATCACATAACTCTATTTCAATCCAGCACAATGATCGGGTTATGCATGCACATCGTCTAATTGATACTTCATGCATCCTTCGTTTCCAATGCTCCAAAGCTTCCTCTGAATCTAACACACATGAACTGATACTTCTCCAACTTATCCTACCATCTACAGTGGGGTTAAAATAATCATACATCCGCATGATCATGTTATACAAGTTGTCAATGTCACTTCCTCTTGCTATATCTATGTACCTCTTTCCTTTTGTTGGGTCCAATGATGCAGTAATCTCTGAGTCTCCTACCTAAAATATCATTTCCCTCCTCTTTAGATTAATGATCTCCTGATTATCAAATGCCCATTCGAGTCCCATAAGTGTTGGATATGGTTGAATATCATCCATGATATCAATGACTTCAAATTCTGCCACACTGCGCACCCCATATATGTTCACAATTACTCATGTCAATCGACCAATTGGTACTATCTTGTGCTGATTTGTGAGCCTTAACTGAACATGAGACCAGATCAGCTTGGATTTTCACATCATCTCTCAGGAGTGCTTTGGTAATGCATTCACATCCGATCCCAAGTCTAAAATAATGTTATCCACATCGTATTCCCCAATCTGCGCACTTAATCTAAATTCTTTGTTGGTCTTCTTTTCGTGTAGTACATGATTCACTACCCTATGTGTTATAGATGATTCCCTTCCTTGCATGTAGTGATCAATCATTTCATATAGTGCATTCAACATAGTTTCATATTTCATTATCTCTACTCAAGTTCTGAGGAGTTCTATTAGCATGCTTACCTCCTCAAGAGGCTTCTTTGTCACAACATAATCTCCGACATGAGGTGCAGATGATGTTGATGCTCCCCAATCCTGTCTAAGTAACTCTTTTCTTTCTCTTTGATACGTCTCCTTTTCTTGTTGAGGGTCAAATGTTGGCATAGGTCCTGTTGAATTCCTTATCCATTTCTCATCTTCCTTCCCCCCATTTTCCGTATCGAATTCTATTCTCATTCCTCCACGCACAACAACTTCTATTCTAGGTCCTTCATTGCATTTTCCCACTAATATTTTCTGTACATTCTGATTTGGATTCTGGTTCTGATTCCCTCTTTCCTGCCATTTCACAAGTAGTTGAGGAAAATTGTCTGTCACATGGTCTAGTTATCTATAGTATGTGCACGTTGTACACGGATTCATGCAATCACGAGCTAAGTGTCTCAGTTGATTACAATTGTAACATATTATCAGACCTCTTCCTCCTTTGCCAAAATTTTTTCTATCTCAACCTCTCCCAAAATTTCCTCTATTTCTTGGATTAAATCCTCTCTGATTATTATATTTTGGACCACCTCCTTCTATCACAACATTCTCCTCCTGAATCTTGTACATGTCCATTAATGTGCACTCTCATCAAATAGAATGCATGGTAATCCTTCTCTTCATGTCCGAGTGACTTGCAAAAGTTGCAAAACAAGTTCATTGGTGTACTATGATATTTATGCAGTAATGGACACTCAGTTGGATGTTGTTCCCATTTCTCACACATTTCACAATATCCCATCCTAGTAATGGATTTAGTGCTCTAGTCACTAGATATTGTGTGAATGTTGGGAATTCATCCTTATGGTAACCTTCAGTCCTACACTTGGTACACCAGGCTTGTTCCCATTTCTCCTTCCCTTTTTTAAGTTATGTCAGTTGAATTGTTAAATCAACTAACTGTGTTTGAACTTGTGTCATGCCTGCACTATTTCCTATCGAGGATTCTTCCAATTTCATCGCAATATACAAAGCTTCGGGTTGCGACACAACCTTATGTTGAATCAATGGTTTGCAAATATGTGGTAGAAGTCCTACAATAAACCATCCTTGATGTTGTTGATCAGGGATATGGAATGCCAGTCTACCCTTCAGATCCTTAAAACGTTGGTCATAATCCCATACTGATTCAGTATGCACCTGTTTAATTTCATTCAACTCTATAATATATTGCAACTTAGACTTTGGCTTCTTGAACTCTTTCAACAATGCTTATCTTATTTCTGCCAAATTCCTAGCTTGTCCTGTAGGCATGGTACTCTGCAATTTCATGTACCAGACTAACTCACAATCTCTAAATGTTGTTTCCAAAGGTGAAATATTTACAGCCTCATCCTCGACATTCTTTGTAGCCCAAATTGTCTCGTAGACAAACATATGTTGTTCTAGGTCCTTTGACCTAACCACCTGGAACTCAGGAAGTCTGAGGGTGTTGTCTACCCCTGCCATGCTGCTTTGTGTAGTACCTCCTCTTGGAAATGTTGGTTTAATATGACTCTACACACTGCTTCCACTGCTCTAATTTCTACTACTTTGTCCTCCCTTACTAACTATAAGTGATTTTGATAAGTCTTCAATTGTTATCTATGACTGTGGTGACGCAAATGGGGTTGTGGATTCAACACATGATTCAGTCTGAGTAGAATTTAATGACTCTTCTATTATAGGACTGGACTAGATCCCCTTTTCCTCTCCTTTTATGTGTGGTATCTATATGATTTGGACTATTGTGCAAGGTCCTCTCCACTCTGGCCCACTATGTGGCTCTGCTTTCTCAGCCTCAATATTTCACCTCTTGTACCTCCTTCCACTGTGCAATACTCCAAACTCGTCTTCTTCCTCTAATACAAATTATTTGGTTCTCTTCATCCTCAATCCCTCTCTTCTTTCCTCATTTATCCCTTCCTTCTCTCCTTTCCTCAGACTATCCTCTTCTCATCCCCCAGTTCCCCTATGTGCGCAAATCCCCTTAGCAGTCATACTCCATTTTCATCATGCTCTTTTCACACAAAAGCATCTTTATCCACATACCCAATGATTTCATGAACCTTCTATGTCGACCTTTGAAGAAATTCCTCTCTGCAACACTGTATGACTTGGTACAATCCATTACAAATTTTGTAATATATCCTCCCAATATGTTGTCCAACCATAAATTAACTGTGCGAAAAGTTTTATTACTTACAAAATTCAACTACCTTACCAACTCAGGAGTTCAATTCGTTGACGTTTCGGTTCGATACCTTCTAGTATTCTCCGCTAATATTTCTAACCACTCAGTCAAAATAATCGAAAAATCGCCAAAGAAAATCTCATGTAGCTCTGTCTACACATACCTTTGCATCCATTTCTCATCACTCATCTGAGGGTTTCTATTCTCTTTTCGAGCAAATTCCCATTCCTTCCCTTCTATCCATTCCAAGATCTCTTTCTTAGTTGGCCTCCAAAACATTCACTCAATCACAGATTCTAGGTCCTGGAAACATAACCATTTGTTGGCGCGTGCAATTGTAAGACCCTAGGTTTGAGTTATTATCACCAAAAAAAACCTTCAGACACCAACCCTTTTGGCATTACTTGCATGCAAGTGAAGTGTCACCCAAGGAATCTATTGGGGTTGCAGGAACCGAATTTTTGAAGTAGTGAGGGAATGGGAGGTGATCATCCTATTCATTATTATTTATCTGTTATGTGTTTGTTATTTTGTATTTGTTCTCCTTTGGTCACTTAGTGAATTCAGTTATATATTACCATTATACTTCAGATTGAAACATAAACCAATTACTATAAAATTCATAACTATTACGCAGTGATCACACAGAAGAAAAATCTAGTCTAACATACATCAAGAGAGTATCCATGATCAATCACATAAAATACAAGCAAACAAAGTAGTTAACATGGTTCACCCAACTTTGGAATACGTCCACAATGGTTGGATTATTTATTATTATTTCTATAATTATCTCAGGCTTGTGCACTACACTTACAAAAGATACATCATGCTATCTTTCCTTTCATCTAGCCTAGCCACTCTGCAGTGCGAACCTCTCTCTCTGCAACTCCTTCCTAACATTCAAACATAGACTCTTTCATTCTCAACCTATTCTATCACTCTCCTTACAAGACATGAACTCTCAATAGATTGGAACCCCTATTCTCCCAATCCATTACATGTTTATACATGAATTCTAGGGCTTAAAACCCTACTTTTCTCATCTCAAAACCCTATTACAACCTATGACAACTCATGTTGACTCGTTGATCAGGATTGTTGTTCTTGCTTTTACATCTGCATGTTGATTTATCCTTCTTGAAAGGTCTTCCTGATTTTGCGCATGTTTCTACTTTTGCATTCCAAACTGTTATATTTCTGTTTTTGTTCACTTTCTTCTCATGTTTTATTCTTCTGCTTTATTCTTTCTCTTTATTCTTCCACTAAGTATGTACTTACTACCCACTGTACTCCTGAATGTGCCTCAATTGTGCACTCCTGATCCTGAATGTTCTTTTACTGCACACCCTACTCCTGCCTTGTCTTCTTTCTTATGTTGTTGCGCATAGCCTCCATACTTAGGATTTTTATGAAAACTGAATCCAAAGTGCCTGTAAACTGAATCCAAAATTCCTTTCCAACAACTCACTATAAAAACATTTAGAGATTGATGGTTTGTATGTTATATATTTGAATTTTCTTCTTATATTATTGACCCCTAATGTGAATGTCATCTTGAGTTAGTCCTTCTCCCTTTAGCATTGAGTATAAATTTTCGCGTGCTACAATTACATTTGCATCTTTGTCAAACTTTGAAACATGTCTACTTTAACCTAGTTCTTCTCTTCTTGAATGTTGATTAATCTTTCATTTTCCAATCTACAACTTCTTATTCTCACTCTCAAGCTCCTCATTGTCTCTACAATATCTATAGGAGTCTCTTGGTTTCTACATCCATTAGACTTTGACTCTACATTTCTCCCATGTATATTATCACCTATAACATCATTTGGATGACAATTTTCTTAATCCAATTAATACTAAGACATACTTGTTGTAGAAACTTCAATGCCGAAAGTGAACTACAAACAATATGTACAATAAAAATTCTATTAGTTAAATACAAAGAATCATCCTAGCATTCATCAAACCATTTCAAAGAAATGACCATTGGACCATTTCAAAATATCCTCCATCTCCCTTCAGAATAACTTCCATCAACCCCATTCAAAATAATGCCAATCAAGTGGTTTCAAAATAAGGCCAAGTGAGAGATCTTTTATAATAACTCATGTGTGGTTGTTTTTAAGGAATAAATATCTCCCCATGGTCGATTTCAAATAAGGTTCATCGAGCCATTTTCAAATAAGGCTCATCGAGCTAGTTCAAAATTTTTCCCATCATGAGAGTTTTGATTAAGGTTCATCGAGTCATTTTTGAACTAAGGATCATTAGGCCAATTTCAAACAACTAATCTCAAGCCATCTTCGAATGACTAACTTTGAGTCATTTTCAAATAAAACACCTTGACCCACTTTCCAATAAGATGCATCAAACACTTTTTGAATAGGATGAATCACACAATTTATAAATAGGCCACTCCATGCCACTTTTGAATAAACAACTTTGGGCCAATTAAAAAATATGTCCATAGGGATAGTTCTAAAGAAAGCCATCCATTTATATTGAAGCCTATCATTCTAATTCGAAATAAAAGTTCCACAGTGTCTTAAAGAAGGACCTAAATTCTTGGCAAAATCCTTCTCTACCCCTGGTTTGATGATCAATGGCCTTCAATCACATCTAAATCTGCGAAATTTTTGAACTGCATATTCACATAACTTTCCCCATTTATTTTGAAACTTCACAGGGAAAATTAATATTAGCCATCTATTCACTATGTCAATTTATAATAGCCCCAATACTTAAACCATTTTCTCCTATACCAATCAATCATGTTCCTTTTTGAAGATTACTCAATGCACAAAGCAAGGCCATGACTCAAGTTCAAAATTCTCAATAGGAATTCAAACCTAATAAACTCTAAATCAATTTGAATTTATACATGCATACAATTAAATAATGCAACATTTATAAGCAGGAAAAAATTTCATTTAAAATATGGATCCCATTTTCAATTCTATTCATTAACAGAAATTGAATTTAATTGCAGATTTATAAATAGAGATTTAAGAACAAAGATTGAACACACTTCTTTTCAACAAGATGGTCCAAGAAATTGGTTGCGTACAAGAAATTTTTCAGGTAAATGTACACTTTCATTACAAATGCCACCTCAAGCCAGGATATGAGACCACCAAGTGAAGGAAACTATTTGAAGACTCACAAGTCACTCACCAACCCAATTGCTCTCAGGGTCAACCAATTTGTTGACCATTAAACACTCTAGAAACCATCACACCATTACACAATGATGGAATTCTCATCCACTAGTCACACATCACAAGAATGATGTCTCCCTTCTTTACTCAACACTCCCTCAAAAGGAAATTGGCTAAAGATTCACAAGTCACACCAACCCAACTGCTCTTAGGGTTAACCAATTTGTTCACCACTAAACACTCTAGCAACCATCAAGCCATTACTTAGTGATGGCATTCTCATCCACTAACCACACATCATAGGGATGACATCTCAATTCTTTACTCAACAATGCCACCCCAAACTAGGCTATGAGGCCACAGGGTGAAGGAAACTAGCTAAAGACTCACAAGTCACTCGCCAACCTAATTTCTCTCGAGGTTAACCAATTTGTTCACCACTAAACACTCTAGAAACCATTAATCCATTACACAATGACATCATTCTCATCCACTACCCACACATCACATGGATGACATCTCCCTTCTTTACTCAACAATTCCTCAAGAGTATTATCCCTTCTAGTGCTCTTAGTGTAGGCATAAAAAATCATCCTATTGTTTACCTTCTGGAATAACCTAGTAAAATTATACCTCATCTCTAAGGCACCCAATGAGCAACAATTAATAAGGGAAATGGGGTTTTCTAAAAAACCCAGCCTCTATGCTTCTCTACAACCATCCAACTATTTTCTCATGTCGATGAATTACTCTCCCATAGTTAAAATTAGTCATTTATAGGTTTATATCAGTCTAAAGCATGAAGATGCAGTTTTCAAAACTTCAGTGGTGTTTGAGCATGAGAGAATGGTGAGTGAATAAGTCAATTCAAATAAGAATGGGAAGAGTGTGCATGGGAATGAAGGAGGTTCGAATTTCCAATATGAGGTCTCTTGTACACTTCCTCATGATTATTGTACCTAGTTCCCATGTCTTCATAACTATGTGAGGTAGAATTTTCTCACCAACCATCACATGCATTTAGTGATTGGGTTCTAAGTCTAAGATGGTGATTGAGATTTAAACATAGATGATTTTAGGGGCTAAATTTCTCAAATGGGCTAATTTTCCATGGTTTTTTCCCAAAAAAAGATTAGCTAATTTCCATTTTTTCTAAAAACAATTAGCCCAAATTCCATAGAATAAAGTTATTTTACCTTGAAAATAGCCAAAAAATTATAGAAACTATATAAAATCCTTAGAAATTTGAATATTTTTACAAAATGATTGCCAAACATTTTACATTTTTCATATTAAGGACTAGTAAGATTAGCCTAGGTTTCTGCTTTATAATATAAATTTTCATTCTTAAAATTATCCATGGATTTAAATAAAGCACATGATAAAGGACAAGGTAGGAGTTAAGAAATATAGGATTATTTCTCCCCCCTTATGCCCATTTTCCTCTTCCCTTCTAATGGACTAATAACCCATTTTTCTCTATGCATTCATCATAGACCTTTATATTAGTTTTCTAAGTAATACTTACATATATTGACAATACTATGGAAGGTCTACCACATGGTATATATAAAGTGTAATTATTAAAGGACTAAGAATCCTTTAATAATTACATATCTTCCGGTTCTGGTTTGGACTCTAGTAAAGCTTGCATAGAGAAACCCACATCCCAAATGTATAGTCTTTACTAGTCAAATGTGGAATGATGTGGTCTCTCACCCCATCACAAATAGGCCTTTTCGCCTTGTTGTTCTTCTTCCTGAACTCTGCCACCATGATGGGAGCAGTGACAGGAGGAACAACAATGAAAGCCTCAACTATATCCCATAGTTCGAGTTCCTCTAAGATGAAAATGATCCTGGTCTTCCAAGGGGACCAGTTGCTAGCTCTGTCTAGCCTATCCTCTGCCCACATCTGGGACACCGACATGGTTGTCCAATAAATCTCACACTGATGATAAAACAACACAAGAGTATTGCCTCACTCTTTTCAACACAGGTGTGAAAAGAGACAGTAACACCACAACCTCACTCCTAGCAAATAGGTGTGAAAAGAGGTTGTCCAATACAGCCTCACTCCTGTCCACACAGGTGTGAAAAGAGGCTGCCCACAAGTGTCCAATATCATCCCTAAACTGTCCAACAAATCTGCCCACAAGCTGTCCACAAATGTTGCCAACAAGTTGTCCAAAAATCTGCCCTGAACTGTCCAAGAGACACTAACTGAGAGGCACCTTCAAATCTGAATTTTGCTCATTGTTTTGGACTGTAAACTTGCTGTCCAAAAACAACCAATAGATTTGATTTTTACCCCTCGAAAACTGCACTGAAAATGCTCAAAAAGAAGCAAGTCTAAGCCACCATTGGCTCTGATACAATGCAGATTTTCTGAGGTCCTATGAGGCTGCCAAAACAGGTATGTCCTTGACCTGATTTTTGGCTCTAAGTTTTATCTTCAAGACTATCCTTTGCTTATGTTTTAGAACAACAAACAGTCAAGTACTTTTTGCTCACAGTTTTGGTGGTCAAGTGTCCTTTTGAGGTGCCCTTGCAAGTGTTTTGTTATCCCAATGTTAGCACACGTAATAAACTCAAAACAAATAACACTACCTCCTAGATATTTATAACTTTAAATGTTGATTTACACTTCTAAGCATGCATGAAATTGACACATATGTTTTTGGTCAACATGACCCTGGAAAACCCCCCCATGGGGAAAACCAGTTTGGAGTAGATGTATGTAGAAGCCCTCAATGAAAAATGTACAACACGGAAAACATAAACAAGTGAACCTGTTACAATAGCAACCCTTCTTGGATGCCTTGGAGTTCCTTGAAGACCTCTATGCTAGCCCCTTGAAGCAAGGTACCCTTTGCCTTGATGCGCCTTTCTTCCTTAGCTTGCCTTTGATCCTTTTCCTTGTGCCTTTGCTTTGACCTTGCCTTTGCTTGATATTTAAACCTTGCCTTGCCTTTGCCTTGCCTTTGCCTTGCCCTTGTAGAAGCTCCCTCCTCTTAAGAGTGCCTCCCACAAGTGATGGTGTGCCCCTCTCCTCAAGTGTGCCCCATCCTCTAGCAAAACTCAATAAGGTGGTGTGTTCTCCCTTGCCAAGCTCCCTCCATCTCCCATGAAGTGCGCCTCCTCTCAACAAGAATGAACCCACCAAAGAAAGTGTTGTCCCTTAGATTGATGCGTCTTCCCTCCTAGAATGCGTCCCTCCTCAAGCATATGCGCCCCTCTCTAAGATGCATGCACCCTCACTCACCTTTGCTCCCTCTACCCCTCTAGAGTAAGCCTCTTCTAGATGAATGAGCCTCCCATAAGAAAGAGGATCTCTCCTCCACTAGATGTGCGCCCTCCTCACAAGAATGCACCCCTCCTCCATAGAATGCACCCCTACACAAGATGATGTCCAAGCCTCCATGGTAGACTCTCCATGCAAGCTAGAACCCAAGTTAGGGATCCTCCTCAAAACTCACCCTCATGTGCCTTCTCCTCCTCAAGATATGTGCCCAAGAACTCTCCTCCTTCTCCTCTCCTCTCAAGTGAAGAATGAATCTCAATTTTCCCTATTCCCTCCTTTAACCTCTCTTTGGCCAAACCCTAAAAGATCAATGGCCTAGATCCAATCTAGCCAAGTCTAATCAATGGGTGAGATATAATCCAAAAATATCACTTAGGAAACCCACTTTCCTTAGTTTGCTTTATGTCCTTTAATTCATCCACAAAGTGAATTAAATGTCACTTTAATGACTTAAGTGACATATTTCACTTTTGACTTAAATCTCCTAAATCAAAGTGAAATTAGAATCATAAAGTAAAGAAATGAGAGTAATAGTCTCCCCCTTTGTGTTTAAAGACTCACAAACACAAGACGACCACTTTCCAAGGTACCCAAATCTCAATAGCAAGAGCTCAACACACAAAACAGAGAGAATAGAGAATACATGAAAATTGAGAAATAAAAGATTAGAGCAAAAAAATAACCATCCTTCTTTATTGAGTGAGAGAGGAGTGCCTTTTATAAGCAAGGCGACTTTTTCCTCCTCGTTATTAGTTTCTTACAATAGAAGTTGTTGAAGCTAACAAAGTGACTACAACAAAAATATCTGAAGTGAACTACAACATTAATTATGGAGCACCCCCTCATCACAGAGCAATCCCATAACCGGTAAGGAAACCAAAGGATGGGGTCTGTAGACCTAGGTTCAAAGGTGACAAGAGGTGGGCTAGGAAACCCCAAACCATCTAGAATTGACCCATTCATGAGGCACCCTGAATTTTCAAACTATAACTTAACACCATTCCAAAAACTCCAAATATTTTGAGCCTCAAGATAACATAGAATAGTACCAGAAGGAAAACAAAAACAATTCAGGACTTGTGGTACCAATTCTCTGAGTTTGAAATAGTAGGAAGAGGTTCCCAACATTGGAAAGGAGAAGCTTCCTATACCATGAGCCAACCACCCCGAAATTCTTCTAAACCACTTAGTTCTAGAACCAACACTTCCCTTTGCCAGCCAACACTTGACACAAATGTTGCTGGAATAAAAGGAGAGGTGAGAAAAGATGATAGACCTCCAACACCACTCAAGAAAACAACAAAGAGCATCCAGGCATAGAGACCACCTTCAAGTCCACCATTGAAACCCAACAAAAACAGAGCCATGAAACATGTGCATAGACCACCACCAAGACCACCACCGAAACCAAACAAGAACAAAACCCTAAAACCAACATAGAGGCCACCACTGAAACCACCTCCTAGACGCAACAAGAACAGAGCCACAAGACCTACAAAATTCCCCTGCACAGCTCACCAAACATCCATAGATATTGCTCGAATAAAAAGAGAGGGGAGATGACAGACCTCCAACACCACTCGATAAAACAATAGAGAGCATCGAGGCACAAAGACCACCTCCAAGTCCACCATCGAGACCCAACAAAAACAAAGCCATGAAACTTGCGCATAGACCAACACCGAAACCACCACCAACATCACCGCAAAAACCAAACAAGAACAGAGCCCTAAAACGAGTGTAGAGGCCACCACCAAAACCACCTCCTAGACCCAACAAGAACAGAACCACAAGATCTACAAAATGCTCCTACAGAAAGCACCAAGCATCCATAATCCCACATTGCCAAGTCCCAAACATTGATGGTCATTGAATTGCTACAAAATGAGCCTGCAAATGTAAATGATTTGTAGGAATGAAGCCCCTCCCTTCTTCTTTCCCAAGGCACAACCTACCTAATTGGGAAGATCATCCATTAATAGCCACTTGTTAAATTTAGGGGATTGAGATAAAGCATAATTCCCCAATTTTTGACATTATTCCTGGGCTTAGATCAGCCTTCAAGTTTAGTTCTCGTTTGATATGCAAGAATGTGACCTTGTCAAATGAAGAGAATTCACGTCTGATTTTAGAAATAAGAGTTTTTGGTGGCATCCTGCCATTCCCCTTCCTTACATAGACCATCGATAAGTGCACTGTATGTGACAACATTAGGGCATATGTTTCTGTTGTACATTTCATAGAAAAGTTTACTAACCTTGTGCAACTTGCCTTCCTTACATAGACCATCAATAAGGGCATTGTATGTGAGAGTGGCAGTTGCATGTAAGAGCCTTTCCCTCTGTTTCAAAGGTCGTCACTCCTCTTTAAAAAAAGGCTGGGTTTGATATGTAAGTTGAGTTTGTTTAAGTTGATAGAATTCCCTGTTTTTCGGAGCAAGTATTGTTATCATATATTTGAAGTTTCCTAGATACCTGTCTTGCTCTCCAAGCACATTATTGTATGCATATATTTGTAACCCTGGCATGAAATTACAAGAAGAATAGACATGATGCAAGCCACATTATCAAATACTTGTCTATGGGGTCAAGCCCAGTGAAAAATGTGTCAAAATGACAAAATTGGAAATCAGGTGCAGATTGGCCCCTTTTGTAGTTAGATCGCAGTACTTTTGGTCAAAATAACCAATCTATAATCATTTGGACATGTATGCAAGATGCAAGGTTTGTATGCTACTGTCTTCTGGAGAGATGCGAGACAATATAGAAATAATGCTACAGAAACCAAGTAGTG
The DNA here is from genome assembly GCA_009831015.1 of Picea engelmannii. Taxonomy (NCBI): domain Eukaryota; kingdom Viridiplantae; phylum Streptophyta; class Pinopsida; order Pinales; family Pinaceae; genus Picea; species Picea engelmannii. Next base: position 243,972 of record ML783967.1, on the reverse strand, counting down.
TGACTACAGAAACTTTGCTAAAGCATGATAACTAGCTGGATAAGGTAATTAGAATGGGTGCTGAGTTATCAAGCTAGTTATCATGCTTTACAAAGTTTCTGTAGTCACACTCCTGGTCAAAGAAAGTTGATTGTTGCATGTGAATTTTGAAACCATTTTAAGTTATAGCCTCAAATGCTTCAGTCTAAGACTCTAATATTATGCGCGCTCTTACGCAGACAATTACAGTTATAGCAGCAGCACCATATGGAGTTGTTCAGCTTGGTTCCAAACAAACTGTAAGTGAATTGAAAAACTGATGCTAGCTTGTTTTTCCCATGTGTATAATTCCCTATTTCCTTGGTGTTGGGGCTGTTTTCTGGGCCTAATTCATGCTTGTATGTTAACATATCTATTATTGATAACACTAATTTTGCTGGATTGCATTATGTATAATAAATATAACTTCTGCTTTTGATAACTACTCAAGTTATTAGCTCTGAGCAGGTATGTCCTTAAAGGTTAATTTAGATACTGTTCTGTATGAATCATTGAAGAACTTCACTCAGTTGGAGCTTGAAGCAGTCCAATGCCATATAGTGTATAACTAATGAAACTGATTTCAATTAAACTTGTAGTAACATGCTGTCACTGTTATATTATAAATTAGCATATAACAATGACGAGGACAAAAAAGTTGATGATCTTATTGTAACTGAAGTTGAGAGATAGGAATTGTCTAGGTATACTAAACATAAACCTTGTGGATGTTAGTCACATCCAAATAATTTTAACCAACATTTTTAGGTGACTCAACATTGAGATGCTTTTACAGGTAAACTTACCGGTAAGAGATAGGAATTGTCTAGGTATACTAAACATAAACCTTGTGAATGTTAGTCACATCCAAATAATTTTAGCCAACATTTTTAGGTGACTCAACATTGAGATGCTTTTACAGGTAAACTTACCGGTAAACAAGCTTCAAGCTTTCAGTTTTACAAAGCAGCCAGGGGATATCTTTACCAACAATGCTTGAATTAGCTCTTTATGACATTACCTCTGATCTGTCACTGCTCAGAGAACTTTGATAGAGGTAAGAAATTGTTATGTGGGATAAAAGCATGCCTTGCCATGTCCTGCACTCTAGAATCACCAATGGATCTCTGCTGTTTCACAAACTCTTCACCAGTGTTATTAAAGATCTGGCCTGTGGAGGTGCATGGAGAGGTCCCTCCTTCACAAGTTGCAGTTTGATTATTAAGAAGTTCCTAAAGTGGCATCCTATTAGTGCTAGATACTAAAATTGGATATTTTTCCTTGACTAATGGATACTGTCTTTGTTTTCAGAATTAGTGGCTCAGTTTTCAATGAAATAGGATAATCCTCTCCCAAATTCATTGTGCCTTGCTTTTTAGAGTAGTGTGATCAAGGTACCTCTCCATATAATTAGGATGATGCTTCTAATAGTAGCGCACTTGGAGTCTATGTTTGAGTGTTCCCTGATGTCCCTACCATCCTATATCCATCTTAACCTCAGATCTATCAACACCGAGAGGGATCAAATCCTTTGAGGTGAAAACCTTTTTTATTGTGCAAAAATTTGATGATCCCTCACAAAAAGGTTTTCACCTTGAAGGATTTGATCCCTTTCAGTGCTTGATAGTTCTTAGGGTTATAAGATGGATATAGGGTGGTTATTATTAAACTATATTATTATTTTTAATGTGAAAATCTGATGTGATGTCAGTATTACACACTCACTCTCTCATGACACATCTTCTCTATGGGCTGTAGAATAAGTCTTTCAGCACAAACATCCACTGTAACTCATTGCTGCTGAGGCCAAAACAAGAGAAACTACGCTGCTGAAGGAAGATATATTTCACTGACAATATTCTATCTGTTCTCATGGTATTTCCTTTAACCACTCGAAGATCTACTCTGGCTATAAGCAGGCATTCTCCACTTTTCATTACCTGAGACACTAACATATTGCAGTTCTATATCTTTGAGATCAAACAAACTCATAAGAAGGGTCCCTGTCCAACTAATTTCTCTTAGATGATGCTTCTAATTCATAGTTGCAAATATCTGTGAGCACTTCAATACAAGGACTCTAATAGAAGTATGAAACAACTTCCTACAGTTGGGGGGTGCTAATTATTAATGGCATATGCTTGTGGCATTCTCCTTTTTTGTCTGAAAGAATTGGACAAGGTTCATTGGAGTCTTCAGAGTGAATAAATACATGGGGTTATTTAGTCTCTCTTTTTGGTCTTGACTCTTGATAAAGATGTCGAGTCCTTCAGCTTCTTTTATCATAAAGTAGGCTTGAAATCTGGAGAAATTTTCTGTCTGTCAAAGAGAAACAGTCTGATTGTGATTTTGCCCCTTTTTTGTCTCTTTACATTTTTTTGATCTTAAACTTTAAAGATTCTCCTAGGGTGTTCTTCTTATGTATCATAATCTTACTTGGCATTATGAATTTCTGAAGCAGCACATGTATCAAGGCATTCATTGCACTCTGCTCCTTTTAGATCAGACATGTATGGTACTAAGAATATAATCTTGTTGTCAATAACATAAAACACTTAATGATGCTTGTGCTCCAATACATAAACACTCATAACCAGTGTTTCATATAACTCTAATTTCTCCTGAGTTTTTCAGGTTAATGTTTTAATTGATATTGTCAGAATTCTTCAAGTCTATGTTTATTCTTTGCTGATATTTTCTGATAAGTTTCTTTCCAGACCCTCGGCGGTATATTCCCTGAAACGATTTTTGCAACAATTCTCATAATTCGGATAACTAGCTAGAGAAGAGTCCAAGGACATGTTTAAATTGCATATTCATTGAGGAATCGAACTTTGTAAACAAGAAAAAAGGTGGTGGAGCTAGCAAGGTAATTTTTTTTTTTTATATGCATACTACCTTGGGATTTTCCATATTCATGTTAATTGGCATTTTGATATTTAAAATGAGGGGTGGTAAGTTGCTTTGGGAAACCCGTATGATGGGAAGATTTTTTCGGTTGCATCTTCTAAATGGATTAAATACACTCGCTAGTGAAGATTTTTTCTAGCCTTGATACTTTTCTCCTTATTGGAGATTGGAAATAGGTTATGAAATAAACAATTTGCTTTTGTCTGTAATAAATGAGTTTGGGGACAGACAATTATTCCAGATTCTACCTCACCCATAGCTTGTCATCCCACATGGCAAAGGTCTAACTTTGATATGCATTTGAATTTCAATTACCCATGTTGGAGAACTGTCTCATGTTCTTTTTAGCCTTTATGTAACTTATGATTCAAATCACCTGCCTTAGTTAGAGAAGTAGAGAAATGCCCCTAATGTGATGTGAACTACTGTGTTTTTAAGGCACTGATGTTATATGAGATATATGAAAGTTGTTAGCACCGGGTGGAGTTCCATGGTGCTTGTTCTGCCTCAAGATTGCAATTATTTATGCATCTTTTCTAGTCAAATGATCTAATTTCAGATTAAAGGTTAAATTATTAGATTGAGACACATAATTAATTTCTCGTTTTGAAATTTATTTAAGGTGAGTTTGGTTGATCCTTCCTATGTGCAGATTATAGAGAATTTAGAGCTTGTAATCCATATAAAGGCCTTGTTTCGAAATCTTCACAATGTAGTAGGAGCATTTTCACGTGGCTCTATTCCAGAACTTTTGGGTGGAAGGATTCATGGAACGCAGCCCAGAATAGGGATGAGATCTGGAACTTTACTTCATGGTATAACTCAGTCCATACCAAAATTCAATGCTCAAATATTCTTCAACAAGGTGGTGGTTCACTTCCTGTGTTGGGAATGACCAAAGGCTTGCAGGTTGAGGTTCATGTATCACCTTCTATATGCAGTTATAGTGGTTCAAACAAATCTTTCAAACAAATCTTTCAGTCATTTCTCTCAATTACAGCAAAAGGGAGTTCAGTTAGGCAGCCCTACATTGTCCTCTGAACAGGAAGCTATATCAGGAGATATGAGGGCACCGCCCAGTGCAAGGGTAATGCTTCCTTTTCAAGATGCGCAACAAGCAAATTTGTGTGGGAATGACAATCACCAGGAATTCCTCATTCAGTCAAGTAGAGGATGCAATGGACTGTCACTTATGGAGCAATGGCTAGTAAAGGAAATGGGGTTACAAGGACAGTTGCCACTGCTACTGAGAAATGGTAAGAGTGCAGTTCATACAAGCTTTCATGATATTATACCATTTGGTTTTCAACAAACAACAGTTTTGAACTCTACATTCAGGACAGTTGAATCAAACAATTGTGGAAGAAATTTTCAGAGCTATCTCAGTGAATCCAATAGGGGCGAAGGCATGTTTGGAGCAGACGTGTTTCAGCCAGGGACTCCTCATCTAAGTGCCTTGAAACAAACAGAAATGCAGCCGTCTGTTCCAGTACTCCAGCATTTTGTGCAAACTAAGAACCTTGTAGCATCTTCAATACCACCAGTGCAGAGTAACCCGGTAGTAGGGATAGACCAAAATAAGAGGCCTTTGGCTGAGGTGAATATTAACCATATTCTTTATAAGGCTCTTACATTTTCTTCAGATAACATGGAAGCTCCTTTTTCTGATGCTAGACAGTGCCAGGCATCCAGTGCTTCCTGGTGCAACACATCTGGGCAACTTGAGGCTTTTTTAGAAACAGTAAGAAATGATCTTGTAACTTCTAAAGGGATTTAATTCTCAATGTATGCAGCACATGGAATAGAATCTCAGCCCCTGGACAAAGAGATCATGACAAAAGATATATCTTCTTCTCTTTTCCAGGATAGTATGGTTGACAATCTATTATCATTGAGAGAAAGCTCCAAGGTTTCAGAGGCTGCCTTTGGTAAGCTTCTTCCCATCATAGATGAATATGGATATAATGGATTTGATGACTTTGATAAGTACTTAAAATCTCTAGTTAAAGGGCAGGATAATTCGAATAGCTCAATATCACCAACTGCAGCTGATGAAATATTTAGTGTTTTAGGACCTGTTTGTAGGAATGGACAATACCATGTTGTCTGGGATGATATGATTTTTCCAATAGGAGATGGAAGTAGTGCAAATTTCTCTTCTTATTCGTTTGGAGTTTCTGCTAGCACAACAAACCCCTCTGATCCATCCATAGATAGGAGTCTCCAGGGAGGGATTTTTTCTCAACTTAAGTGTGATTAAATTGTGAGAAAGTCTCATGAGGTATTTGGGAAACTGTTGAGAAAGTAGAATATTTGTGAGAGAACATCCAAATAGATGAAAATAGAGAAGTCCATTGCAGGTGAAAACATCTAAGAGGATGGTGTGAAAACTACTTCTAAATGAATCACCAACATTGGAGGCTAACCATGTAGTGGAACTAGAATAGTCTAATGTGCCTCAGTTGTATGGGAAAACTAGTCAAGTACATACTAGAAAGATTGTTGTCACCTTAATGCGCTACAATTTAGGTTGCATTTTCACATGGGATTCCTCATGCTTTCTTTGATTTGTAGTATTTTTACTCTTTGAAGGACTATTAGAGTCTAGATAGAGGATGGATTTGTAGTATTTTTACACTTTGGAGGACTATCATGAGTCTAGATGGAATATGCTAAAGCACAATACTGAGCATGACAGGTGAAAGAGGTGTAGTATTTATGGGCCCAATTACTAGAGAAGTGAAGGCCATTGTATTTTGTACTAATCTATGCCACTGATTGTGGAAGAGCACAAAAATTCAAAGTAGTTTGTTGAATTGGAAACTCTTGATTGTTCAACAGTTTGTAATTGATGTGCAAGGATTGTTTGTTGTTGTCCCATTAGTTTGCTAGGATATGAACATCAAGTCTTGAATCATTTTGGCTTAAAGCTCATTTTATTATTGTTGTTGGTATCCAAGCTATTCAACCAAAGAGATGGACTAGATAAGAGTCCATAGTGACTTGGGAAGAGACTAACGATGATTACTAATTAGGATTCAAAATGACCTAGAGGAAATAAAGTTAGCTTGAGGAAACTTAACCCAAATTGTTGGACCAATAAAATAGAAAAACATGAGTAAATTAAGGTAAACACAAGAGAGCACACAAGAAAAAAGAGAAGAGAAGAGAGAAAATAAAAGCAACTAAAAGAAGATATAAAGGATTGCCAGAGTGTACATGTTTTATACTCTTTCATTACATGCCTTTAAACAGGCATAGGAGTACATATAAAATTTTTATAAAATTGTGGTCAACTTGATGCTATGCTTGTGAAACTACTAACCAAGTCAACATTGATATCGAGAAATACACTGCCGTATTCACTAATGACCAAGTCAACTATAGTAAAACAAGTTCTTATCACAACATGCTAAGCAACATGGCAGTAATTAGAGCGAGCAATTTTGTCACATATATAGTATTAGTGATCATAATACTCACGAAACTCAAAACAGAGAAAATAAATACATCAAAGAGGGGAGGAAAGGGAAAAAAAATTGCAATAGTATTGGTAGAGAAACGATAACAAAGAAGGGAATAATATGAAACACAAGCCAATGATGGAATTTTTGTAGGTAGTTTTAACTAGTCAAATCTCATAGAACACTCAAAAATTATTTCTTACACAAAATTTGCATCACAATTAAAGAGACCCTACATCAAGCCAAAATTTAAAATGAAGAAACAATATTGTATTTTGCTGTTCTAAACTCAGAAGATTAGCTTCAGTTCTATTTTTGAGTCGCTTTTCTATTAATGAGTTACTTTTCCAATTTTAGGAAAATAGCACTAGATAGGTAGACTTGCAGTTTTATAGAGATAGGG
>ML783967.1:205447-237091 GCA_009831015.1 Picea engelmannii | reverse complement strand
ATCAGTTCAGTCGGCGAGTGGCACCCTTGGAGCACGTGGTGCATCCTGAAGGGCACGTCGCACAACGAAATTCTAAAAGGCGAGTGGCACCCTTGGCGCACGTGGTGCGACCTGAAGGGCACGTCGCGATTAAGGGGATTGATGGAGTCAGCCTAGCTAGCCCTAAGTCTTAAACGCCTGTATAAAACTTTAAGCACTACCCCTAACCATTTATTGTCTAGCCAAAAATCTAAACCCTAAGCCTAGAAACCGGGGGGGGATCTTTCAGTGTGACTTTAACTTTTTGAACTTTCAAAAAACAACGAAAAAAAAGAAGAGAAAACATAACTCAGACCATCTCCCTTCCTTAATCCGTGTCTGCTTAATTTTTCCGTGTTTGTAAAACTCTTACCCTTCCCCTATTCTGTTTCGCCATCGCCTAAATCTCTCTCCTGAATCCTGAAAATGCAAACACATTAATGATAAATTAAATAAGGAATACTTACTTCCAGATAATAAAATAAAAGGAATAAAAACATAAATACATGTAGGTTTATATTATAAACCCATTTTATAACCAAATTAAGTTTAAGCATGTGAGTTATAAAGAAGTTGTGAAATAAATAATTGTTTTATAAACAAAGGTATAGTTATATTAAACCACTCTAAACCCATAAGTTAAGCTTGGAAAAGGGGAAATAAAAAGTTAAATATTAAACTAATAAAAAGAAAAGGGGGATAGATAATTAATTAAATACATAAATAAATAGATAAATAATTAAATTAATAATGAATAGCTAAATATTGAAATGAGCGCACATGCTTAGATTTAAAAAAAAGGAAAATGGTAAAATAAAAAAAAAAAATCAATTTGGATTTTTCAAACGAATTAACTAAAAGAATTGGAAAACCTAAGTGAAAAAGGAATTAGGGTTTTGAGGGGTTAAGGGGAGGGAAGAAATGAGGAGAAGGGGCTTTTTGGCTTTTGGGGGGTTTTTTTTGCTGGGATGGGACTGCGAGAGCAGAGAGGAGGGACTGACTGGTTTACTGGTAGGAGTTGGGAATCCTCAGCATTTTTGTGAGTGGTAGCTCAGCCTTTGAGGCGAGCTGAGGAGCTAGGATTTTTCTGGTTGTGTGTGGCCCCTTTGCGGCTCGGGGGGCTGTGGGGGAAGAAGAGTACCCCCAGCGTATGGCTGGGAGGTACCGGTGAGCTCTTGATGGTCGGCAAGCAGGAGCAGCTTGGAGAAGGAGCGGCTGGAGCGTCAGAACCATTGCTGCAACAAGTCAAGCCAAGGTATGTTACCGAAACGAATAGAGCAGAATGTATGGTGAGTTATTGTTGAGATTGTGATTGTATATAAGTAAATGTCTCTTCCTTGCCCTTAAACTCAGAAAAATTTCTCGTTTTTATAATCGCTTCAGTTATGCTTACTGGTAAATATGTATGGGGTTCAGGTTATTTCGTTCTGTTTTATATGGTTCCGTTTATAAAAAAAATATTGATGGGGCGTGTGGTCACTGTATTGGGTATGGGTGCTCCTTGTATGAATGGGAGTGTTCATAGTTGAGGTTGTAATACGTACGGTGGGTTTCCTTTTATTTGCTAGGCGTTTTCCATGACTGTCATACGAACATTCTACGGTGGGTAAAGGACCTGCGTATCTCATTCATGGGCATCTTGAAATTTAACTCTGTTAGTAAAGTCAGCCCGCGTACTTGTTTCGTTTCTGAGCAGCATTTGGTGCCCCTTGTTCCTGTCATTTGGATTCATTTTTTTCTATATATCAAGGCATTCTGAGCAGTCTCTACTCGCCCATTGGGTTTCTGTTATCCAGATTAATTTGTCTTTATTCAGCTGCAATTCTGTGGAGTTCTGTGAATGGCCCAGTGTTGGGTGGTATTGGGTTTTTCTCCCTTCTCTTCCTGTTGCGTGAAGTCCCCACTAGTCACCTGTGTAGCCACTCCCCTGATGTAGGTCGACTGTCTCGTCCTTCCTTTAGTTATTTTTGTGACCGTGTACCTGTATTCCAGACGATGTTAGGGTTGCACCTGCGAAGGCAACTTTCCTGTTCCAGGACGCCTTGGTCTGTACCTTAGCGTTTCTCTGTGGTTTACCTTGTATTCCTGTGATTTCTATTGATGTGGGGCAGCGAACTGTTGGCTCTCCGAGTTCTTATTGATTACAGGTTCTGTCCGCGTTTAGTCCACGTTTTAATGGGTAATGCATCGACCTCCCTGGTGGCAAATCACAGCGCAATCACCGCCCCTCCTGTCCCTTGCGTATGCCTTTAGGATAGGCGTGGATCCTCACGACAGGCTGCGAGCTGTTCAACACAGTAAATGCCCTCTTTTAAAGCTACGTGAGGAGGGTGGCCGCGAGCTGTTTGGTGGTAGGTGGTGTGGGCGGCAAATAAAAAAAAAAATGGGGGAAATAAAATTTCGGTAAGTGTTAAACCCGTGATGTTTTGGAAGCTCGATAAGATGTATTTGTTTGGGAGTTCGTTCTGATTTAAAACGGCGTTACCGCGCCAGCTATGACTTACTTCTAACCCTAACCTTGACCACCGTGCCCCGTGAGTATAGCTGCGTGCACAGGAACTCGTTTACCCATGCGTCTTGCTGCTGGAACAGGAGTATAATCGCACCTGTGCGTTGCTGACGGGGACGGTATCCATATACCTGGGCGTCTTGCTTTTGCGAATGAACGTGTTCTTATCACAGCTGGATTTGGGCGGGTTATGTTGGTTTTAAACTATTGATCGGATTTGTGAAGGCCAGAATTCAAGGATCGACCTGTGCAACTCTAATGGAGGGTTCCTTGTTCAGGGGTACCATTATAATTTTTATGAATGACTGTGCATTGATACGCTCCTTGGATGCCACAAAATTTATTCCTGTATGTTGCTGTCCTACCCAAACGCGTCATGTTTTCATTAGCTTCTAGGGTTGACAGTTGTAGTGTGGACGCTTTTACACTATGAAAGGGAAAGGATTATGGACTATAGCTTGCAGTTAGGAGGGCTCGGGACAGCATTCCGTCATTATAATCGGTGTAGATAGTTACCCGAATCTACTGTCAACGCAATGAAGCTGTTCTGTAATACCCTACAATAATCATGTTGGCGTAATGATTGTTCCGTTTCCCAAAATCAGTTTTAGTTGCTTACGGCTTTACCTTTTCTTGTAGGTATGATATTACCCGAACACTGTTTTCGAAAAGAAATTCACCCTCTAACATTTAGTTGGGTTTAACTTCTACAATCAAGTTGACCTTACGGTTTTGCTCATCGTTTTAATTCTTATGAACTTTTTATTGTTTTACAACGTGCCCTCCATTGAAGCGAACCTATAATCATTGAAATTTATAACCCTACCACGTGGAAGTTGGGTATCGCTCTCTTAACTTGAGACTTTTTGTATTGTAACTAATCCCATCGAGTTATAGTTGGGTAGGTCACCGGTGAGGCGAAATTGGATCCATGTCTTCTTATAGACTGACGAGTGTGTAAATTGAGCGAACAATAAAACTAGTCTTTCAACCCCTTTTGTGGAACATGAAGACTCGGGCCTAATTTAAATCTTTAGCAGGGGTTTGGGCTGCGTGTATTTTGTGCCTTGTTTAATTTAGGTCAGTGGGTGTTGTCGGTTATATATTAAGTATGGTTTTAAATTAATTAGGATATCACCTAATATGATGGAATATTGTTTAATATCATGGAGTATCGTGTAACTCAAGTGGGTTTTCGCTCCAATACTTTTGGTTATGGTTAAACACCATTGGGTAATGGTTATGATAATTGGGATGTAGTTGATGTAAACTTTAGTGGTATTTGTTATGAAATGGCAATGCCTTTCATAGTGTAAAGTCATGGTAGTTTATTGTTAAACCAGGTAATGTAATATCCTTGCCTTTTTGAAAAATGCATGTAGCCTTGAGAACTTAAGAGCGTAAGGTCTTGTTATTTGTTACCTTGTGGTTGTAGTATAAAGGTAAAGGTCATCTGAAGGACCTTTTTACTTCCCTTTTTATTTCAACACAAAAGGATAAAGGGTAATTTAAAGCAATATAAAATAATGCTAAGGTAATAAAGGGTAAGGTTTTAATATAATGTTATTATTGGTTCAGGGTATGAATCGATGTAAAGGATGCTGGTCATATGCTGATGGAAATGCAATGCTAATATTATTGTTGTTTTCCGTTAGTGGATAGGGAAGGAAATGTTAAGGCTCAAGTTAATGTTCGAAACTGATAATTTAAGGATTCTAAACTGATGGCACTAGGATTACCATTATATCGATCTTGAGTGATTAATCCCTCTGCTCTCAGTATAAGCGTTATGACTCTATGGTGTGATTGATGATCATGACTCAGTGGTTCAAGCTAGATGCATGATTGTTGGTGATTGGTGGTAAGTCGGATTTCTTGCACTTGGTGATTAAAATGTTAATTAATTGGAGATCTTTTGCGCAAATCAATATTGATGAAATGGATTGATCTAGAGCCATTTTATTACCGCGTGGTTACTTAAAGTTAAAATGCGAAGGCTAAACAGTAAGATGTACTCTCACCCTTGTTTAAAGGGAGAATTTGGGTAGTAACCAATCACGGCTGAGTCATAGACATTGCATTGTCCTTTGTTATAGGGTCATTGTCAGAGTCCTTGTCTGGTGCCTTCCGTGTTCGTCGTGGTCGCGTCTTGTTAGTCGTCAGGTGTCAACGCAGAGTCCAGTGCATCTGTTGCCCATCCTACACGCGCGCACACACTTTTAAAAAAAAAAGAAAAAAAATTTTGCACCTGTTGTCAGCGTTCTTGTAGAAAAGAGGAGGTCGTTACAGGTTGTTTTTAGTGTACAACCCTAGCCTCCTTCTCTACAAAGGGAGGCAGGGGATCTATTGTTATTCATTCAGTTTTCAGAGTAAATGTGTGTACAATTTTTTTTCCAGTTCATAAAGAAAACAGATGTGTGTAGATTTCAATGAGCTTGTGTATTTACAGATCTAGCAAAACAAGCAGTTTTGAGAGTTTATTAGGTTTCAGCTTTCTAGTGTTACTAGTTTGCAGGTCTGTTTACCATGTGCTGAAACTAAAAGGTAATGATACATGAGCCATGGCCATATGTACAGATTATACTAATAGTTCCAACAATCTTTGTGGTTTTTTGTGTTTCCACCTTTTTTTCATTAGAAAACTATAAAAGATTGGAAAAATAGCCCCCACTAACGATAAAGTGACATTTATGATGCCCAAAAATCTCAAAAACAAAACAAAAACATATTTCATGAGAATAGAAGAGGAAAACCAGTTGTGCAAGGAGGATAGATTTTACTTGGAAATTTTCCACCTGTTTATGAAAATTGTTTCTTGGTGTTTTCATGTTTTCTATGATATCCTAAGAAGTTTACCCCAAGTTTCTTGTCCTTACGAGGCCCTGGCTGTTCCTGTTCTTAGGAACTCATTTATTGTTGTCTCTCATTTCCTGTTTTCAATAATTGGAGAGACATTGTCTCCAACAGCTCAGTTGGCTTTCCAGAATAGGCTTGAAGGCTAGTGGGAGATTGGGGAACTCAACTCATAACAGGGATCCCAGCTTGAAAATATTCCTCTGTGAAGAAGCTTCCCTCTGAATGGGTGAAAACTACTGGACTGCAGTTTCTTGAAACCTGTTCCTTTTCATTTCCTGTTTTCAATGTTTAGGGGCACATGGTGTCTAAAAGCTCGGTGAGATATCTGAAGGTAGGCTTAAAGCCTAAAGGCTAGTGAAAGAATTGGAAAATCAACCCATACAAGGAAGCGGTGCTTGGAAGTATTTCTCTGATGAGAAGCTTGCTTCTCAATGGGTGAAATTACTCAAGTGAGTTGGCACATTTATGGGCCTTTGCACAAAATTTCTTCTAGGTGTTTCTGCTCAGTATATTGAAAGAGTGCGATGCTTTTGGTACAAAGTTTGAGATTTGTTTTGTACCATCTCTCCTCACATCTTGCAAAAACAAAGTGTAGGAGAAAAGCCTCAGGATGGGCTATGTATACTTGCCCTATGAGCAGAATTATTCATCCCTTGGGAGATCAAACACTAAGATATGTGTACTTTTGACCTAACTTGAATTGTTAATGAAGAAGCAAAGTTTCCCTAGCTTTGAACTCTCATTCTATGTTTCTTATTGTTTCACTTGTCAAGCAAAAACAAAATATCATCTTGTTTACTACCCGTCAGCACTTGATTTCAATTTTAAGTTCACTAGAAATCCTATAGGTTTGACTAAATATTATGAAAATTCATTTGCTTCAACTCCAGTTCTGTCTTCGATAACATAATTTAATTCATATCCATAATTTATTTCATGTCCACAAAGGACCAAGGAATAGATCAATGGGACTAGAGAGTACAATCAGTGCTCTGTCCACAAGACTGTGGGAGTGTCTAGAACACTCCTCGATGCTAAAATGTTATCCAAGTAAAAGAAACACCAATTACACTAAAAGAAGGAAAATAGCATAAGCTAGGCAAAGAAAAAGTGTCTAGAACACTCCTACAGATTCTTTTCACCTTAACGTCAATAACAAGGGATTTGAGACCTGTCAACTCTCCATTTCACTTGGGCACTGATTGCTGAGAGAAACTGAATATTCTGTTGAACATTTTTTCCATGACTTTGCAACATCTCCTTTGTAGACCCTATTCAGCTTCTGATTAAAGATTTCCCCCCTGCATGCAAGTCACAGCATTTGCATGAACTCTATCTATATTTATATATTTAAAATATCTTGTCTGTGTGATCTACTCATAAATATGCACAAGCAAGATTTGGATCCAATATATAGGATTGAACATCCTCAGATACTTATATTTTGTGGGACTTAGTTTATCTTTTGACATGTTTTAATTGCAACATTTCACTTTTGTGTAAGATTTTTATCTATTAACTTAAGCTTATTTGAGCCTTGAATAATGTTTCAGGGTGTAGCCTAATTGATGAAACTTGGAAGAGCTTTGGGGATGTCAAGGTAACTGACAGGAGTCTGATATGGTATGTATGGAAATATCAAATAAAGAAAATTACAAATGGGATGTGTTTGGAAGTAGGGAATGCAAGATGACTCAGAGACTTAGATATGGAAAGTCTGTGCAAATGATTATTAATCTGCCTGCATGGTATGTGCCTGCATTAATCTGCTTTCTCTGTATCCAACGTACACCTATCTTCTAAGTTTTCTACCTTTCTCTAGAATGCATGTATATGCGTGCATTGTGTTTTCTTGGTAGACCAACGTACACCGGAAAAATTCCCATCAAGAAGCAATATATTAGTAAGGCTGCCCTTTTGAAAAGCAGAATATACCTCTACTTGTCTGTGTCTGATATGGTTTAAGAGTTGTTGCTGTTGTTGGTTGGTAGGTCAAATACTTGCTCGTATCTATTTTTTCCACTTTCATGGAAGCCCTTTTGATAAGAAGATTATACCTCTACTTTTCTATGTCTGATATGGTTTTGGAACAGTTGCTACAATTGGTTGGTTGGTTGGCTGGCTACTTGTTTGTGTTTGTTTTCCATTTGCATGGAAAATAAGCTATTGTGCCCATCTTTCCCTCTTTTCATGTATGGAAAACATTCAAGTTCATCATTACCTTCCATTACTAAGAAATACATCCTGCATTATTATAGATTTTTTTTTTTATTAAGAGCAACTTTTACTCTATAATTATTAATTTATAAGTGGCTTTGTCTCCATCCTCTTTTGTTCAAACTTCATATTTAACAATAATCATGTGTCTCTTTAATTTGTTAATGGATGAGGGGCATGTTGATGTTTTCTAAAGAAATGAGTTAAAACAATGTAGATTTGCATGGATCTATGGAATATTGGCATTTTGGCTTGAGGTACTCTATAGCCCTGGTGTGGAAAATCAATTTGGTTTGTATATGGATGTAGGCTTCCAAATATATATAGGCCAAGATTGCATTTATATATTTTTTTATCAAAATGAATCTATGTTGGGCTTATTGTAACGTCTCAAAATGGGATAAAGTATTGTTGTTTAGAAAAAACATAATTTGAGAATACCCACACTTTAGATCATTGAGATTCTAAGTCGTGTAGAACTTGGGTGTTCTCTTGTTAATAGAGTAAATTTATATATGTTATAACACAATTTTTCTTTTGTTTTTGAGGGGAGTAGTTCTCAATTTGGTGACTCTCCTTGGTTAAGTTGAATGGTATTTCCAGTGCAAAATACATCAAGCTTAGAGAATCATAAGGGTGTTCCTTTTAGACTGTAGATGATCCTTCCAAATCCTGAAGTGATGCACCCTTATGCCCCTGCCAAATCTGCTTGTAAAGTTGATTTTACTGTACAAAATGCTCAGGTCCTGAAACTCTGTTAGCAAGAAATCCAAATATTGGTTTCCAACTGGGATGTATCTTCAGATCTAGTGGCATAAGCATGTGTTTCAAATATTCTGGCTACAAACTGACTTGTATGGAAATATATATGGACCCCTTTCACTGCATCAGACCTGAAAATATTATCAAACGTTAATATACATTCCGCACAAAATTCCGCTGGTCAACATAGCAAAATTAATGAAAATGTCCAGTGCTACATTTTTAAGTTATGACCATGAACAAAAGCCTCACTAAACCATAAACAAAGAATTTTATTTGTATATAGTTGACACTACACAATAAAAATCAGTATGATGCTATTAACATGAAGGAATATTATTTCATAGAAGACACGTGTTCCAATCTAATCAGCTGTAGACTAAAATTTCTCAGCCAATGCCCTTTCAACATATATATTTAGGGCTTAACCTCCATAGCAAAGAATTGTTTGAAGTTCTCCACAAAAAAAAGAAACTAGTTAAAGTAAGAATATAAAGTTTTGCATACACATTGAGCAGACTTTATACCCAACCTACATAGCCATTTCCTTATCATCCTAGCATGCAATATGTTTCTTTCCAGAAAAATTTCACTTTGCAATTCCTGTAAAATTTACATGCTAAATGGCAGCATGAGCAACAAAAATGATAACATGATAAGATGTTATACTAGGAGCCAATCTTGGCTTGAAACACTATCAACAAATTGGGCATATGGCGTAGTTGGAAATACTCACAGGATTGCTGAGACTAAAAAATATATTTATTATAATGTGCAATCATTACAACTTATCTGTACAATATACAAATAACATTACAAATTTCTAACGGACAAATTTCCAATCAAAATTCAGTATGGCCATTGAAGTGGAAATCAAGAAGAGCAAGATAGCGTACAAACACCTGGACGATAAGCACATGCAGGTGGTAAACGGACATAGTTTTCCATGCCTAGGTGTTCATCATAAAGTTTCTACATTACTTTTAGTAGTCTACTCACTTCTGAATAATCACCTTGCTCTGCAGTATCAATTGCAGTCTGGCATAAGTAATTCCGCAAAAAAAACTTTGGATTTATAGAATCCCTTGATGYTTTTCTTTCTTCATCAAATAYCSCAKAGGTGGTCARCTGCAARGAAACACACGATTAATTRGTTACAAAGTSAAAKCTTCTTTTGGCATTTAAGTATTAGKTATGGACTATTTTCAAGACGACAATTATACCTCATGTATATACTGGTGTATCCAATCAATCCATGCTTTCTTCCGCTCCTTGCTTATATCAAGTAGAACAACTTTCAATGGGAGGATAAATTCTTTTCAGTATGCAATATATCATCAACGTTTGTGAAGTCCCAATACTAGTTCCTAGGATTCCTTGGAGCTATCAACCCAGCTCCCATAGCAGAATGTATAATTGTGGGTATCCCAAAAACTCTCCTTAACAAACTCAAAGAACTCTGTGAACCATGCTACCTGGCGAGAAAAAAAGCACACTTGACACCACAAATCATTCCCAGTGTGAGATACAAAGGAAATCCCTTTAAAAATTCATCAGTAGGCTGGGTGTTTAGCTCCATCACAACATAACCAGAGGTTATACCTGGAACCCAATCTACCTAAGCAGTTTAGGTGAAATATCAAACTCCTCGAATATCATTGTTAAGGGACCAACATTAAACCCTTTGACATTGTGATATTGGTAGATGAATAGGTGCAAAAATCAG
Source organism: Picea engelmannii (assembly GCA_009831015.1). Taxonomy (NCBI): domain Eukaryota; kingdom Viridiplantae; phylum Streptophyta; class Pinopsida; order Pinales; family Pinaceae; genus Picea; species Picea engelmannii. Next base: position 227,003 of record ML783967.1, on the reverse strand, counting down.
TGAAACCGGCATTGAAATCTATTCTATCCAAGAAACTTTGGATCATGATGCTCACAAAAATGACTATTCTTTATCTCTATCATCATGACTGTAATTACTGGGTGGCTTTCATTGCATCTATACACAGCAGTTTTGATACTTGGGTTGTAATCATCATTCATTCATTGTATATATCCAATATAAATATAAAAATATATTCTATTTTCTTAATTTGTCTCTAATAGATTGTGTTACCCCTCAAAATGCATGAGCATTTTGAGTCTTCCGAAGCTTGCATTCCAGCAGAATTTAGGAGTGAGTGATGATTTTATAGGGGCAACAATTTTGGGTAAGATATATTTTTGGCCAGAGGCTAATCTTTATCCAGTTTAAGTGATTTTTTACTATGCAATCTCCGGCCAAAGTGTCATGGATCCACTTATTAAATCATCAAAGAAGACTAAATATTTGTATAAGATGCGCCAGGTAGACTATGGAAGATTCCATCCAAATATAAAGAACTTGTAACCACTTTTTCAACCTGCCTAAGATCACAGATGATGCATGAGGCTTGGACATTAAAAACCAGAAATTGCCTAGTGTCTAAATCCAAATTTCACAAGTTCAAACTAAACCAATACTAAACTACCTTAAAACAAGAAAAACCTTTTCCAGCGACAGAAACTTAAAATACTGAGCTTGCCTTTCAGGGCACAAATTGGAGTTAGACCTACTAAATAGATCCAGGATTCAGATCATTACCTTTTTCATGTCAATCTGAAAATGAACTAAATGTCCCTTTGCAACCTAGACGAAAGGGTTAAAATGTTCTAACCATGTCAGGAAGGGGAGAGTGATACCAATGCAAAATATCAAACAGAAATTATAGAAAACTAGTGATATTATTTTCAAAATTATGTATCTAAACTCTAAAGAGTGATTTTTAAGTTATAAAATCCAAAAACAGGTTTGATAAGCCATGGATGTGGCAGCTTCTTCTGAACACAAATTATTTGGCTAGATATGATTAGGTAGAAAACCATCCAAACAACAATATGGGAAGTCCAATACGGGAAAGTCTTTGCCACGCAATTTATAAACAAGTGATCCATCTTCCTGACAATGCTGGCACACAAAATCTGACATATCTTGAAAAAATGACCGGAGAGATTTTGGGCAATACAATTGGGGATTGTGTTGTTCATCTCTTAAAAATGTATCAGTATATGATATGTCATCAGTCAATTAGCCATTATTTTTCAGAATTTTCCTCAAGTTTCCAAAATAAGATTGATTAAGAGAATGTAGAAAATTGTAAACATCCATGCCATCAGGAAAACCATTCAAGAGTACAGAGAAAAGAGTTTCACGTAATTCTATGCAAATTGTCTTCACAATGTACTTATTCTCAACATATGGATGGAGGAAGACAATGCAGGCTTACGATCCAGTCATAAAGTGAGATTCGACCAACAATTTACTAGCTCCTCAATTGACATAAAACCTAGTTCATTTAGATATAACTTCATTGCAAATGTCCTTTCATATACAACATGCAAATCACCAGCTTCTATTCCTTTTCCAGAATTCTAGCATCGAAGCAACAATCTCAGAAATTGCCTCACTTGCAAAATGTAGTCTTCTCCACAAGATATAGATTCTTCCCTGTTATCCACCATTTTGTGCAAGGATAGCACATGTGATTTTTCATCATTCAGCTAGGTAGCATAGTGATTCTAGCCTTCCAAAGGTTGGGATTATGAAAAGCTCTCTTGGTCAAGGACACTTTTGTGCACAGATTTCAAGACATCATGCCACAATAAATGGTAGACTCAGGGATGAATATTGCAGCCTGTAAAGCCACAGGAAAACCATCATCTATAGCACCAAAGAGGGCTACATGAGGAAAAATTTGAATATAGATCTACATGATAAAGACAGTCAGATGAGTATAGGAATAACGCAGCCAACAACATGAAGGATAGTTTCAGAAGTTGAACAACATATTTCAAAATGGTTTTCCTCGAGTTTGTTCCCATCATGAAGGTGGCCTAAAGCCTAATGAAATTCAGACTTTTCCTAGCCCATTTCTGAGGGTAAATCAGTGGGATACCATACAACAGAAAATCGAACACTTGCAGAACTCATAGAGATGGTGTCATTCTATTAGGCATGTAAGGGTATATATGCAATGAACTCTAGGTGGTTTTAAGAATCCAGGTGGCTCAATTTTCTTTTAGTTACTAAGGGGGTGTTATGCAACACCTTTGACTTTGACATGGTGTTTAAGGTTAAAAAAGGTCCCTTTAGAAGAGAAACAAAGCATGGCCGCCAACACAATACACTGCGGATCCATGAAATCAAATACAAGACCATGGCCACGAAAAAGTACATGGTGGATCCATGTCATCAACTAGGTCATGGCCACAAAAAAATGCAATGTGGATCCATGTCACAGTATATACTATATATACATTAGGAAGACAATGAGCACTGAAGAAAGTGCCCCCGAAGTCTTCAAAGTACTCATATACAAGTGATATACTCCATCGCAACTTGGGAGGGGATGCTATAAAGGAATGATGTGGCCCCAAACCCAAGGTCTTCGTCCCAAACCCCGATGGTACGAATATAAAACATGCGAATAGATGAGATGATGTCGAGTATGGTAGAAATCGTCCAATTACCAGTCATTGATGTATACCGTTAACAGAGGCAAGGGAACCCACTGATGAGGAAGATGGACCCCAAGGTACCTAATACAATCTAGAGAGTGTGAATAGAGGATGTGATTTCAAACACTCGTAGAATCAATCGATCAGGAGTCAATGATGTAAACCCACTATCGATCACGAGGAGGCCTACCACTGAGTACTGCAAGCTCCAAGGTACTGGTCGGTTTCTATATCCTTACCAAATGTTCTTCAGTGGGAAGGTGTGATCTAGGAGAATCTAAAGAACGCTCACAGAGGTTTAGGAAGATTCAGAACGCTCATAGAGGTCCTAGGGGATCCATAAAAGCTCAAAATTTGACTGTCCCAAATTTCCTTGTAAATGGAATTATTGCATAGAGCTCGTTGTTAGCTTTCCAATGGAACAAACGACAAGTTAAATGGAGTTCGTATGCAAAAGTTATGAGAAGTCAAAGTTCAAATCAAATAGGTCAAAATCAAAGTCAAAGTCAAAGGGGCTAAAAAGGGTGACACATGTCACCACTGCAAGGGTGACACTGGCATGTTTGTACATCATACGACGATGATGTGGCCACACCCCAAGGTGCCACGTGGACTAATCGTACAGTGTCTGGGTAGATGTGTTGGCAGACCATACATCCAAGTGGTCAAATCATATGTTGACAAGTGGCAAGGTTTAGCCAATGAGAGGTCGCCATGTGGTAACCTCCCATTGGCCTATATTGGTATGTTTTATTAAAATTATGAAGTCAATGGGAGTCAAATCCGCAACCTCCATAACCTTCCAAAGGTGTTATACAAGCCCCATTACCAACATGCCATGCATTAGTTCTTAACCTATACATGTTTTAAATATCATTTGAATTAATGTAAAGTTACATTTGGGGGAGGAAACGGGACGAGGGATAAGCCCCCAACCCGTGGTCTATATGTTATTAAATGCAACCCATATCAAAGTCCACGCGGGGGACTAATGAATTTATTCCACTGTAAACCATATTATATATGGTTATAACCATATATAAAAACAAACTAATGAATATGCCAAAAAGGAGAGGATCACGGGGAATGGAACCCCCAACCTCCTCCAATATAGCCAAGGCCTTAACCACTAGGAAAACAGTCCCGCTTATTTCAGGATGCCACTAAAAATAACATTAAGTTTCCCAAATTTCAGATGGAGGTTGGAGAACCTGCAACCTATATATGGGCACAAATCCCAAGACCAACATGCATTCCCATGTATGCACATATCCTGAGGTGGCATGAATCCCAATGCAGGGTATGAATTCCAAGGTCATACGGATGTCTTGATTTGCATGCAAAGGAAGAGGCTAAGTATGGTTGTCTTGTAAAGCGTGCCATGAGGTATAATGACAACACCTAGGCAACTTTATACTCATTTTCCACATTTTTTCACAAGGATCATGAATTTGAGGTCATTTTTAAAAGTATTAGTCCAAAATTCCATTAATTAGCATTTAGCGCATTGTTTTGTGTGCCGAAGAGGGTGTGATTGAGCCAGTTTGGAAATTGGTCGACTTTATAGTCAAATTTCTCATAATTTCGCAAGGATTTTAATGGTGAAATTATTTTTTTGTTTTGAGTAATGGAATTAAAGAGAGTCCATTAAATTGGCTTTTGTGAGCCCATATTGTAATGTAATTTGGTATTTTGAGATGATGGAGAATAGTCATGCTATCTAAAGGGACTTTGAAGATGAAATGATGTATGTCATCTACATATGTAATTTGAGTTCTTTTATTTTCTATTGTGTCATCTCATCATTCAACAAATTGATCATCATTTCATTAGGTTTTGGATAAAGAGCACATCATCAAAATTCTGCAAATCACCTCAATATGATCAATAAATTATTTTGAATCAAGTTAGATGCTGCATGTATATATTATAAAGAATAAGTGGTGTCTAAGGATTTTTGGATCACTTTATGTCTATAACATAATCATGACCATTGGATTGTATAGTTTTAAAATCACACTAAAGAAACACACTTTACCTAAAACTTATTATACCAAGTTGAACTTAACTAACTCCTAAGTGTATCAAGGACGATTTTAAGGATGAAAATTTATTTTAAAATGTAGAAACCTTTGCGAATCTTACCAATCCTTCATTTGCCAACTATAAATGTTTGGCGATATTTTTGTAAAAATATTCAAATTTCTAAGGATTTTATATAGTTTTTATAAAATTTTGACGATTTTTAAGGTAAAATAATTTTATGCTATAGAATTTGGGCGAATCATTTTTAAAATAGCGAATCTCTTTTTTGGAAAAACCATGGAAAATTAGCCCATGAGCGAAATTTAACCCCTAAAATCATCCCTGAAGTGTATATATATCCTAACAATCTTCCAGTGCAACATAGATTTTGGGAATAGTTTCTTCCACATCATTCACTGTAGTAGCCTCTTGATGTTGTGAATAGTCCTAATTTTGACCTTCTGATGAGGGAAATTCCTCTATAGGTGGTCTTGTCCACAACCTCAACATTAAATTGGTTTCCTTAGCCTCTTTCCTAGACCTTTGGATGGCTTACTCCCACTCTAGGATAGTTGATTATATTGGAAGGTTCTTTCTTGGTTTCTAAAGTAAGGAGGCTTAAAAATTTTCTTCCTTTGGTCCTACTTCTCTTGTTTGGTGTCCTTCCATGTCCATTGAAAATCTAGCATTCCTTTATTTTCTTCATAACAATAGTTGTCTTGTCGTATATCCTCATTAAGATTTTTGGGCTCATAAAATCCAAATTTCATGTCCTTATAGGATTCAAGTAGTCCACTTAAGAAGCATTGAAATTTGACCTTCTTATCTCTAATATATTTAGCATACCACAATAGTTCCGATAATTTTTTTACATACTCATCCATGGTCATTTCACTGGCCACATTTAAGTCATGGAATTCTTAGATCTTGCCTTCATAATAATCATCAGAGAAGCATTTTTGTTGAAAATACTTATTGAATTGATTTCATTCAATCTGCCTCTCCTTGATTATGTTTAAATATAGAAGGTGATCCCATTAAATGGAAGCTCCGACATTTAAATTGAACATGAAACTCAATATTTCATATTTCCTAAGTAGTCATGAACTTGGAAATATTTGCTTATCCCAAGAAGCCAACCCTTAGCTTCTTGTCCAAAATTAACCTTGCCATTGAATTTAGGTAGTTTTTCCTCTAAAATTATCCCTATATGTTATCTCTAAGATTCCTCTTCCTCTTGTGCATATTGGGAGAATATTTTGGCTACTCAAGGAGTCCTTATAATACCTTAATTATATATGACTCATGTTGGTGCGTGCAGTTGTAAGACCCTAGGTTCGAGTTATTTTAACCAAAAAACCCTTCAGACACCAGCCCTTTTGACATCACCTACATGCAAGTGAAGTATCACTTGAGGCATCTATTGGGGTTACAGGAACTGAGTTTTTTCAGCAGTGAGGGAATGGGAGGTGATCATCCTATTCATTCTTATTTATTTGTTCTGTGCGCATTGTTATGTATTTGTTCTCCTTTGGTCACTTAGTGAATTAAGTGATATATTACCATTATACTTCATATTGCAACATAAATCAATTACTGTAACATTCATAACTATTGCGTGGTGATCACACAGAAGACAAATCTAGTCTAGCATACATCAAGAGAGTATCCATGATCAATATCATAAAAGAAAATCAAACACAATAGTTATTTTGGTTCACCCAACTTTGGGCTATGTCCACAATGGTTGGCTTCTTTATTATTCTTTCTATAATTTTCTCAGGCTTGCGCATTGCGCTTACAAAAGATACATCATGTTATCTTTCCCTTCATCTAGCCTAGTCTCTTTATAGTGCAAGCCTCTCTCTCTGCAACTCCTTCCTAACATTCATACATAGACTCTTTCATTCTCAACCTATTATATCACTCTTTTTACAAGGAAATAACTCTCGACAGATTGGAACTCCTATTCTTCCAAACCATTACATATTTATACATGAATTGTAGGGCTTAAAACCCTACTTTGGTCATCCCAAAACCTTATTACAACCCATGACAACTCATGTTGACTCGCTTATCGGGCTTGTTTTTTTTTCTTTTACGTCTGCATGCTACTTATCTTCCTGCTTTTGTGCATCTTTCTTCTTTTGCATGCCAAACTGTTATCCTTCCTTTTCACCTTCTTTCTTCTCTTTCTTTCTTCTCATGTTTTGTTCTTCTTCTTTATTCTTCCGCTAAGTATGTTCTTACTGTGCACTATACTCTTGATTATGCCTCAACTGCACACTCTCGAGCCTGAATGTGATTTTATTGCGCACCATGCTCCTTCCTTGTTTTCTTTCTTCTATTGTTGTGCATATCCTACATACTTGGGATTTTTATGAAAACTTAATCCAAAATTCCCGTAAACTAAATCCAAAATGCATGTCCAACATGCCCCCAACAGTCACATGTGGCTCATCCTGAGCCACTTAGGCCTATTGTGTGCTCCTCTATGGTTCAATGAACTTTTGGGAGATGCCCTTTACTGTCGCAACATCCTTTATTATTTTTTCCTCTGTTCCAAAAATCTCTTCTACACCTTGTGTAGTCAGGGTTGTGATCTTCTCTTCTGTGTCATGCATTGCTTTCTTCACTTTTCCCTGTGTAGTTGCAAGTTCTCCTATCACCCTTAGTGCCTCATCTTGCAACGGTCCCAAACGCTTCTGAAGGATCTTCTCTTGGTCCCGTAATTTTTCAATTTCATCATAGGATTTCCTCTGTGCCAAAATGGCCCTCATTCATTCAGCCGGTGGAAGGGTGTTTATTCTCTCTGAAGCTTTATGCGTATTTTCCTACGCAACCCTCAATTTCTCTTCTGTGGCTTTCATTTCTAGATCCTCTACCAGGTATGTCCATATTTATGCACTTTCCTCGCAGAGCTTTATGCATTCCTCCTCCAAATTCTTGATGTTTTCTACTATTGTCATCGATGTTCTCTCTCTTCCTGCTCTTTCTTCCAGTGGTCTTCTCGACATACTGCATGATTGCAGATCCTCAATCCTCGCGAAGAATCCTTTGATGATTTCACCGATTCTCAAGATCTGTTCTTCCATGGTAGCCTCTACTACTATCGATACTTCTGGAATTTCCTTATATAACTTTTGGATGACCGCTTGTGTCTTTTGTGCCATTATCTTAACTTCATCCTTCTCTTTTAAAGATTTCTTGGCCCTTTCCTTGGCCTCATTCTTTTCCTTCATCGCTCCTTCCACTTTTCCTTCAATTTCATTCTTTTGTTGTAGATAAGTTGCATATTGTTGTTGCAATTGAGCCATTTCATACATCACTTTAGTCATTTCTCGATTTGCTTCATTTGCATGGAGCCTAATCTCATGCAAAATACCTAGTAACTTGCAAGCTCTGTAGTATGTGTATAGGAATCTATGACACCAATATGTTCAAGTGGCTTAGTGTTTTCATTTGTTCTTGTAGTTCAGGCATTGGGAAGGGAACTCGACTGCGTCTATCTCTATTTGTAACATTTTGCGCCCAACTACTAGCTCAATAAGGAGTGGATTGACAATCTATGCTTCCTCTACAGGACTTGTGGAAGTTCCTTCACCCGATCTATGCTCTAATGTTATTATGGCTACTTACAATAGCTTATGCACTTGTGTTAACTGTGCATGCACTTGCTGGCGCAATTCTGCTTGTTTCTTAGTTGCTTCCTCAATGGCCTCCTCCGTGACATCCCTTACTTGGTAGCCGATTCGGTCCATGTCGTCATTGGTCAGATTATAGATAGGCAGTTCCCTATGTGCTTTTGTCTTTTTGTGCGCACATTCTATTGGACCCTTCCCCTTGTCTTTCCATTTTACTCATATTGTGGGGACTTTCTACTGCATTGCTTCTGTTGAAATTCCAGTCGTATTTCCTGCACCATTGTTCTGGTCATTTCCCTGGCCCTCATCTAGTTCTTCTTCATCCATGTCATGTTATTCTTCATCTTTCGGATGGTTCATTTTTTCTACTGGTATTTTCCACTCGTCTTCCCAATCATTAGTGATTAGGCATACATAATCTGATGTCAATTTGTAGTTGGTAGGCAACCACTGGTGCACATGGTGCCTTTTTGCTTGAATGTAAATATGATGCATCCCTCCTTTGAATCGTGCAATGTCCTGATATGTTTACACCGTCTGGGCTATGATGCATGGTGTATGTTCTATGATGTACCTAATTGTGTCAAAGTAGACATAAAATGTAACATTGTTGCATGTTTGTCTCCTTTTGTTTGGCGTATGCCATAAATTGACATACTGTATTGTTGCATTATCTCTATCGATTGTTCTCATACATTGGTAACAACCTAGTTCCTTCTATCCTACTAGTGCAATCAAAATAAAAATCTAGGCACAATGGAACTTTGTGCCTTTCTCTTGAGACTCTACACAATCTGTCAAAAACAGATTCACCAAAAATGTGGCCCAATTCATTGGATCCCCTCAACACCTTTTTTTGCGGCTGTGATTACTTTGGTTGGTACTTCATTCTTGCAACTCTTCCTCAAATATTTGCAAGTCAACACCTGCGTTGCAAATCAGACACCATCATTGTTGATGTTTGCAACATCAAACCCCCTTTTTCCCATGAAGGTTTGAAACTTATCCTTCATGGATTATGATTGTGCTTTCTCCCCTGCTTTGTTGTTGAACAATGTGGTCAGATCCTCTCCTTATTTTTCTAACCATGTGATCTGCACAATTAATTCAGTATCAATCGATACCGGTGGGTGAAGCCACAACGTTCCTCCATGGATGCAACTGAGTAGTAACTTGACATAGGTGTTGATTTCTAGGATACGTCCAAAGTGGGGAATCTCCAATAGGTTCAATATCCCTGAATTCTCAAGTCATGTTTCCCAAGTCTACAGTTCAAGCAATATTTCTCATGTGCCTGGTACGCTCTTGACACACAAGTACTTTTCCCTTGTCATATCATGAAACTTCTAATCATCCGTGATATCGTTATTTACAAATCTCAGGGCAACAATCTTGCCTAGCATGTCCCCTTCAACACTTACACCAAGTGGGATTGTTGGTGTGGCCAATGGGTATTTTTGATTTGTAGGTACTTTAACTTGAGGCGCATTGTCTTTTCACGGTGGTATATAGTCCCTGTGAATTTTTTTTTACGGAGTCTAAGCTCTAGGTGTTTCCTTGACCATTGGTGCAACTAGTGGTCTTTTTGGTTGCTTTCGTGTTGTGGCTGATGGCGCTGCAACTTTCGATGGTGCCATTGCTTTGTGTGACATGTTTCTTTGCTTTCTCTGTGTTTTTTTTGGTCTGGCTATAGTTCATCTCTAATTCGGCTCTTGTTTTCTTTGGTTAACTCTATATGCTCACATCTCTGAGTAATTGCAAATAGCCTTCTCCGTCAGGCCCTTTGGTGCTTTTATCACCCTTCGACAATTGTATAACTGATTTCACGCCCACCTGAAGTGTCAAATCCGATCAGAATCAACCATTAATACTTTCCTTACTATGGCATTAATGTCAATCCTTTACTGGATTTTTCCTTAGATTTTCCAGTTTGTCCTGATCTTCAGTGGAACCTTCTATTTATGACTACGTATCTTTAGTACATTTCATCATTTATGGATTTTTAACTATCGTTTTTGTGCTTTAATTCTCTTAACGTTCTTTTCCTGCGCTAGAATTTTGCGTGCAATTAGCTGACTTTATGTTGTTCCCTTTATTTGTGTGATACGTCCTTTTTGTGCGATACTTCTTTATGGTTCCCTTTGAATTTTTTTTCTTTTCTTCCTTTTTTCTACTTTTTTTTTGTTTTTCTTCCCTTTTCTACTTTTTATTTGTTTTTATGTGTTTTACCTCCCTACTATAGTACAATTACTACGATACATGTGTTCTGACGCAGTTCATATTACTGCACAAACAGTTGGTTGTCTCTATAGAGCTTCAACTGAATTTCATTCACCATTCCTCCAAGGACTTCTCCATTCAAGGTTTCCAACTACACAACACCTGCCTTCGTCACATGATGAATTACATAGGGTCCTAACCAATGCATTCAAAACTTTCTTGGATGTTGCATAAACTTACTGTCATAGAGTAATACTAAGTCCCCCACTTGACATTTTTTTTTAATGTGTTTATCATGCCATGCCTTCTCTCTTGCTTTCTGAGCTTGTTGATGGAAACCTGCAGCAAAGCAATCTTCCTCAAGTTGTACCAACTGCGACAATATCTCCTCCACTTTGCCCGAGTCCGAAAGATCAGTAATCGTTGCAATGCATAGGCTAGGTAGAATAAACTCCATTGACATCACTACTTCTTTCCCATAGACCAACCTAAAAAGTATCTTCTCTGTAAAATCTTTGTTGTAGTCCCGTAGGACCATAAAACTGTAGGAACTTTTAAGTCCCAATCATCTCTTCCTACGTTGCAAATCTTTGTCAAGGAATTCTCCATAAATTTATTGAAAACTTCGACTGTCCCATTGGCCTGAGGATGATACAAGGTACTCTTCTGATGATGAATTTGAAATTCCTCAGTCATTGTTGCAATTTTTTTATTCAGGAAGTGTGTTCCTTGGTCACTGAGTAATATGCACAAACATCCAAATCGTGTGACTACATTCTCAAATAGAAATTGCACAGTAGCCTCCATAGTGCATTCTATGATTGGTGTTGCTTCTTCCCATCTTGTCAAATACTTCATCGCAGTGATTATGTACCTTGCCCCTGATCATCTTTCTTGTGGGTTGATTGGCCCCACAAATTCTATGGCATATCTATCAAATGCTTGTAACATAACCTATGGATGTAAAGGCATTTCATCCCTCCTGGATGGATTTCCCGCCCTTTAACAAACATCACATGTCTGATAGTATTATTGAGCATCCTTATGAAGTGTGGGCCACTAGATCCCTACACACAAATATTTTGTGTAGTTGATTTACCTACATAGTTTCCTCGTGCAATCCCTTCATGCACTTCTATGAATATCATGGGCCTTTCATGTTCCATCTCACAACATCTCAATATTCCATCTACACCTAATTTATATAATTTCCCTATAATCAATTGATAATATGTTTCTTTAACTACTAATTGTTTCTTCTACACAACTGTCATGTCCTATGGAACCATTCCTGTACTTAGAAACTACACAATGTCTGCAAAGTAGTCATCCACCATTTTAACCGAAAATAATTGTGCATATGGAAAACTATCATCTAAATTCCCTGCATATTTTCCTGATAATATGCACGATAAGTGATCAGGTCCTGCATTCAACTTCCTTGGCTTAAAAACAACCTCAAAATCATATTCCTGAAACAAATTAAACCTCTGCATAGTCTCCCCCCCAACACTAGCTTTTTCACCAAGTATTTTAGTGCAGAATGGTCTATATACATCTTAAAATACTTGGTGAAAAAGCTAGTGTTGGGGGGGAGACTATGGGAGAAAATGAGATCCCAATAAATAATTTTTGAACTTCTATAGCACATATACCATTTGCTACTCCTTCTCGTTCTATGGTAGTATAATTCTTCTCTTCTATGGATAAATTCCTACTTACAAAAGCAATTGGGTGATTTATGTCTCCCTCCCCTGGTTGAGATAGTAATATGCCCAAAGCTATGGACAACGCATCTACATGAGCATGGAACTCCTTGTTCAAATCTGGAAAGATCAAAATCGTTTCAATCACTAGTTTTTTCTTTAAGGTGTCCAAACCCTTTTGACAGCCCTCGTTCCATTGAAACTTTGCTTCCTTATTCAACAACTTTTCCATAGGTGTTGTGATTTGCGCATATCCTTTGATAAAATTCCTGTAATATCTTGTGTGACCCAGAGTTTCCCTCAGTTGCCTGACTCATGTAGGTGGTTGTAAATCTAGAATCACTACAATATTGGATTGATCCACTAGTAATCCCTGCTTGCAGACCACATGGCCCAACAAAATTCCAAATGGTGCACAAAAATACACTTCTTCAAGTTCAATAAAATATGACATTATCTACACCTATCCAACATTAACCTAAGTACTTTTATGTGATCTTTCAGTAGACTAAACATAGTCCAAACATCCAAGTATACTTCAAGTAATTTATGAATAAATTCCTTAAAAGATGCAACCACAACTCTTGAAAAAACTGCAGGTGCATTCTTCAATCCAAAGGGAATCACTATTTATTGATAAATTCCCCATTTTGTTGAAAAGGTAGTCTTATACTTATCTTCCTGTGAAATCTTTATCTCATGGTACCTTGAGAATCCATCTGTGAAAGAATAAGTCTCTTGCCCTCCTACGTTCTCCAATACCTCATATGTGAATGGTGTGGGAAATGGATTATGAAAACATGCATCATTTAGCTTCCTTAGATCTATGTAAATCATTATTCCTCGTGTTTTCTTGGCTTGCGCTACCATTGGACTTATCAACTCTGATTCTACCAATGGTTTAATGATCCCTGCATCCAACATTCTATCTATTTCCGCATTAACCTTTTCTTTGTACTTCAGATTTAACCTGTAAGGTCTCTGTCGCAATGGCTTAGCACCTGGTTTCAAAGGAATATTCATATATCCGAAGTCCATAGTTATCCCCTTCATTTATGATAATGTAGTTGGGAATAAATCATGATACTCACGCAGTAAATATGCAATATTCTCTATTGTGTCATCACTGCAGTAATCCCCTATCTATGCAGACTTTGGATTCTATGTTGTCTCAATGTTTACCTTCTGCATCTTTATTGGTTGTGTGTATGCAACAGATTCAATCTCTGGCCCTTCTACTACCCATTCTCCCTCTGTCTCAGGTACTTTCACATTCCTAGTATCTTCTTCATCATTCTCTTCCTTAGCAACATTGTAACACTCCAGTAACCCATGGACAATCATAGTAGCTCTGTGTGCACTGCATACTGGTACCACTTTCATCGACCATTCTTCTGAGAAGATCTTGGTTCGAATAAAATATAGCACTACATCTATTGATGGAGATTCATGTTCAAATGTAAATTTTACCTTGAACCTCTGATTCAACTCATCCTAGTTGTTTGTTTCTCTGAGCATTTCGAATTCCAAATGCCAGTTCTTCGAAATTTTATCCACTGTATGTATAAACCTATGTATCAATTCCTCCTTTGGTGTTGAGATCCATATGTTTCTGCACTTCTCTACATGATCTGCTGGGTAAATTTCCCCGGTATACTTCTTCACAATACTCTCCACCTTGGTACCAAATCTCACTTGCATTAGTCTTTGGGACCAGTCTTCCATCCCCTCTTTATGTGTAGCCCACCATCTAGCTGGAGTCGCTTTTAGAACTATATCTAGTGCCAACAACCTTTGTTGTTTTGGTACTTGCAACACAAATGCCTTTACAAACAAGCTTATGTCAGTCAATCCATCATACCTAGGTGGATCACATAACTCTATTTCAATTCAGCGCAATGATCGGGTTATGCGTGCACATCGTCTACTTGATACTTCATGCATCCTGTGTTTCCAATGATCCAAACCTTCCTATGAATCCAACACACATAAACTGATACTTCTCCAACTTAGCGTACCATCTACAATGGGGTTAACATAATCATCTGTACGCACGGTCATGTTATACAAGTTGTCAATGTCGCTTCCTCTTGATGGCTCTATGTACCTCTTTCCTTTTGTCGGGTCCAACAGTGCAATAACCTTCAAGTCTCCTACCTAAAATATCAATTCCCTCCTCTTTAGGTTAATGATCGACTGATTATCAAATTCCCATTCGAGTCCCATAAGTGCTAGATATGGTTGACTATCATCCACGATCTCAATAACTTCAAAGTCTGCCACACTCCGCACCCCATCTATGTTCACAGGTACCCCTGTCAATCGACCAATTGGTACTATCTTGTGTTGATTTGTGAGCCTTAATTGAACAAGAGACCAGATCAGCTTGGGTTTTCCCATCATCTCCCAGGAGAACTTTGGTAATACATTCACATCAGATCCCAAGTCTAGAATAATGTGATCCACATCGTATTCCCCAATATGTGCACTTAATCTAAATTCTTCATTGGTCTTCTTTTTGTGTAGTACATGATTCACTACCCTTTGTGTGATAGAGAATCCCCTTCCTTGTGTGAAGTGATCACTCATTTAATTTAGTGCATTCAGCATAGTTTCATCTTTCATTAGCTCTACCCAACTTCTCAGGAATTCTCTTAGAGTGCTTACCTCCCCAAGTGGATTCTTTGGCACAACACGATCTCCGACATGAGGTGCAGATGATGTTGATGCTCCCCAATCTTGTCTGAGTACCTCTTTTATCGCCCTTTGATACATATCCTTTTCTTGCTAAGGGTCGAATGTTGGCATGGGTCCCGTTGAATTCCTTATCCATTTCTCAGTTTGCTTCCCTCCATTCGTCACATCATCTCCCGTCCTGGTTCCTCCGTGCATAACAACTTCTATTCTAGGTCATTCATTGCATTTTTCCACTGATATTTTCTGTACATTCTGATTTGCATTCTAGTTCTGATTCCCTCTTTCCTTCCATTTCTCAAGTAGTTGAGGACAATATTATGTTGCATGGTATAGTTCTCTACATTATGTGCACATTGTACACATATTCAGGCAGTTGCGATCTAAGTGTCTTGGTTGATTACAATTGTAACATATTATCGATCCTCTTCCACCCCTGCCAAAATTTCCTCTA
Organism: Picea engelmannii; assembly: GCA_009831015.1. NCBI lineage: Eukaryota > Viridiplantae > Streptophyta > Pinopsida > Pinales > Pinaceae > Picea > Picea engelmannii. The sequence goes on along the minus strand of ML783967.1, from coordinate 211,606 downwards.
CCTCAACCTCTACCAAAATTTCCTCTGCTTCTTAGATTAAAGCCTCTATGATTATTATATTATGGAATACCTCCTTCTATCACAACATTCTCCTCATGAATCCTATACATGTCTAGCATGCACTCTCTCATCAAATCGGATGCATGACAATCCTTCTCTTCATGTCTGTCTGACTTGCAAAAGTTGAAAAAAAAATTCCTTGGTGTACTATGATATTTGTACAGTAATGGATACTCAATTGAATGATGTCCCCATTTCTCACACATTTCACAATATCCCCTCCTAGTAATGGATTCGATGCTCTAGTCAATAAATACTACGTGAATTCTGGGAATTCATCCTTATGGTGACCTTCAATCCTACACTTGGTACACCAAACTTGTTCTCATTTCTCCTTCCCTTTTGTAAGTTCTTCCAGTTGAATTGTTAAATAATCTAACTTCGTCTGAACTTGCGCCATCCCTCCACTGTTTCCTACCGGGGATTCTTCCAATTTCATCACAATCTCCAAAGCTTCAGGTTGCGACACAACCTTCTGTTGAATCAATGGTCTACAAATGTGTGGTAGAATTCATGCAATAAACCATTCTTGATGTTGTTGAATAGGGATATGGAATGTCAGTCTACCCATCAGATCTTTAAAACACTAGTCATAATCCCAGACTGATTCAGTTTGCACCTATTTAATTTCTTTCAACTTTGTAATATATTGCAACTCAAACTTTGGATTCTTGAACTCTTTCAATAATGCTTGTCTTATTTATGCCAAAGTTCTGACTTGTTCTTTAGGTGTGGTACTCTATAGTTTCATGTACCATACTAACGCACGACCTCTAAATGTTGTTTCCAAATGTGCAATCTTTACAACCTCATCCTAGAAATTCTTTGCAGCCCAATTGTCTCGCAAACAAACATTTAACAAATGTTGTTCTGGGTCCTTTGACCCAACCCCCTGCAACTCAGGCAATATGAGGGTGTTGTCTACCCATGCCATGCTGCTTTGTGTAGTACCTCCTACTGGATATGTTGGTTGAATTTGACTCTGCACACTTCTTCCACTGCTCTAATTACTACTACTATGTCCTCCCCTACTAACTATAAGTTATTTTGATAACTCTTCAACTGTTATCTATGATTTTGGTGATGCACATGGGGTCGTGGATTCGACACAAGATCCATCATGAGTAGGACTTAATGAATCTTCTATTATAGGACTGGACTGGAGCCCCTCTTCCTCTCCTTTTATGTGTGGTATCTCTATGACTTGGACTATTGCGCAAGGTCATCTCCACTTTGGCTCATTGTGTGAATCTCCTTTCTCATCCCTGGTCTTTCACCTCTTGTACCTCCTTCCACTGTGCAGTACTCCAAATTTGTCTTCTTCCTTTGATACAACTTCTTCGGTTCTCTACATCCTCAGTCTCTCCCTTCCTTCTTCATGTCTTCCTTCCTTCTCTCATTTCCTCAGACTATCCTCTTGTCATCCCCTGGTTCCCCTATGTGCGTGAAGCCCCTTAGCAGTCATACTTCATTTTCATCACGCACTTTTCACACAACATCTTTATCCACGTACCCAACGATTTCATGAACCTTCTGTGTGGACCTATGAAGAAATCCCTCTCTGCAACGAAGAAATCCCTCTCTGCAACATTGTATGATTGGGTACAATCCACTACAAATTCTGTAATATATCCTCCCAATATGTTGTCCAACCAGAAATCAATTGCGCGAGAATTTTTATTAATTACAGAATTCAGCTTCCTTACCAACTCAAGAGTCCAATTCCTTGGCGTTGCGGTTCGATACCTTCTAGTATTCTCCACTAATATTTCTAACCACTCAGTCAAAACAATCAGAAATTCACCAAAGAAAATATCATGTAGCTCTGTGTACACATACCTTTGCATTCATTTCTCATCACTCATCTGAGGGTTTCTATTCTCTTTTCGAGCAAATTCTCATTCCTTCCCTTCTAGCCATTCCAAGATCTCTTTCTTATTCGGCCTCCAAAACATTCCCTCAATCACAGATTTCGTCCCCTAGCAATGGAACCATTTGTTAGCGCATTTAGTTGTAAGACCCTAGGTTTGAGTTATTATAACCAACAAAACCCTTCAGACACCGACCCTTTTGGCATTACCTGCATGAAAGTGAAGTGTTACCCAAGGCATCTATTGGGGCTGTAGGAACTAAATTTCTACAGTAGTGAGGGAATGGGAGGTGATCATCCTATTCATTCTTACTTATTTGTTATGTGTGTGTTATTATGTATTTGTTCTCCTTTGGTCACTTAGTGAATTCAATGATATATTACCATTATACTTCAAATTGCAACATAAACCAATTACTATAACATTCATAACTATTACACAGTGATCACACATAAGACATATCTAGTCTAACACACATCAAGAGAGTATCCATGATCAATCACATAAAATACAAGCAAACACAATAGTTAACGTGGTTCACCCAACTTTGGGCTATGTCCACAATGGCTGACTTCTTTATTATTCTTTTTGTAATTATCTCAGGCTTGCGCATTGCACTTACAAAAGATACATCATGATATCTTTCCCTTCGTCTAGCTTATTCGCTCTGCAGTGCAAGTCTCTCTCTCTCTGTGACTCCTTCCTAACATTCAAACATAGACTCTTTCATTCTCAACCTATTCTATAAATCTCCTTACAAGACAAGAACTCTCAACAGATTGGAACCCCTATTGTCCCAATCCATTACATATTTATACATGAATTCTAGTGCTTAAAACCCTACTTTGCTCATCCCAAAACTCTATTACAGCCCATGACAACTCATGTTGACTCGCCGATCGGGCTTTCTTTTCTTTCTTTTACGTATGCATTCTTCTTTTGCCTTCTCGAAAGATGGTCTTCCTGCTTTTTCACATCTTTCTTCTTTTGCATGCTGAACTGTTATCCTTCCTTTTTGTTCACTTTCTTCTCTTGGTTTCTTCTCATGTTTTATTCTTCTGCTAAGTATGTTCTTACTATGCACTGTACTCCTAAATGTGCCTTAACTGTGCACTCCCGAGCCTAAATGTGTTTTTACTGCACACCCTACTCCTGCCTTGTCTTGTTTCTTCTGTTGTTGCACATATCCTCCATACCTAGGATTTTTATGAAAACTGAATCCAAAATGCATGTAAACTGAATCCAAAATTCGTGTCCAACAACTCATTATAATAACATTTAGAGATGGATGGTTTGTATGTTATATCTTTGAATTTTCTTCTTGTATTATGGACCCCTAATGTGAATGTCATCTTGAGTTAGTCCTTCTCCCTTTAGAATTGAGTATAAATTTTCCTGTGCTACAATTACATTTGCATCTTTGTCAAACTTTGAAACATGGCTACATTAACCTAGTTCTTCTCTTCTTGAACTTTGTTTAATATTTTACTTTCCACTCTACAACTTTTAATTCCCACTCTCAAGCTCCTCATTGTCTCTATAATATCTAGAGGAGTCTCTTGGTTACTACATCTATTAGACTCTAACTCTACATTTCTCCCATGTATATTCTCACCTATAACATCATTTGGGTGATAATTTTATTAGTTCAATTAAGACTAAGACAGACTTGTTGTAGAAACTTCAATGTCGAAAGTGAACTACAAACAACATGTACAATAACAATTCCATTAGTTAAAATGAAAGTGTCATCCTAGCATTCATCGAACCATTTCAAAGCAAGGACCATAGGACGATTTCAAAATAGCCTCCATCTCCCCTTCATAATAACTTCCATCAACCCCATTCAAAATAATGCCAATCAAGTGGTTTCAAAACAAGGGATGCATAGCAGCTTAGTCCCTGCCAAGTAGATTTGGAAATGGAGATGATAGCTGACACCCTATAATTATTGATGATGATGATTACTATGAAACATGAACAATATGTTAACTAGGGGCTAGTTTCATTATCTTAAAAGAAATCAATTTGCAAAGATTTTAAATGAAAAAAATTAACACTGATAACTATACCGCCAGAAAGATTGGAATTCAAAGAATTCGACCTAGACTCACAAGGAACGAAGAAAGACTTGCTGCTCCATGACACTTAGTTTATAGATTTGTCATATGTCGTATTGGCCAGGATCTTTGACCACATTTTTACTTTAATGTGGATGTTGTATAGTTTTGAGATTAACCTAAATTTCCTTTCAATTAAGTTAAGCTAGCCAAATGCAAATTTCATTTTAAAAATATTCAATTTTTCTTTTTGAAAATAAACCTTTCAAATTTAATAATATATATTTTTATATAATATTTATTATATTACATAATAAATATAATCTAAATAATATATTAGATAATAAATATAACATAAATATAATAAACAATATATTAGATAATAAATATAATATAAATATAATAATGCATAATAATAAATACATAGTACAACTTTTTATATTTAGATGTGGTGATTGGTGAAATTCATTGATTATGTAATTAATTCTACATATTGAAAGATGTGAAGGGAGCAATGACACTTCAATTCTATCAAGCAATTTCCACGTAAATGTACACTTCCATTACAAATGCTAACCCAAACTAGGATATGAGACCAAACCGTTTGAAGACTCACAAGTCACTCACCAACCCAATTGCTCTCAAGGTCAACCAATTTGTTCACCACTAAACACTCTAGAAACCATCAAGTCATTACGCAATGATGGCATTCTCATCCACTAGCTATACATTGCAGGAATGACATCTCCCTTCTTTACTCAACAATCCCTCAAGAGGAAACTGGCTAAAGACTCACAAGTCACTCACCAACCCAACTACTCTTAGGGTTAACCAATTTGTTCACCACTAAACACTCTAGCAACCATCAAGCCATTACATAGTGATGACATTCTCATCCACTACCCACACATCATAGGGATGACATCTCAATTCTTCACTCAACAATGCCACCCCAAACTAGGCTATGAGGCCAGTGGGTGAAGGAAACGGGCTAAAGACTCACAAGTCAGTCACCAACCTGATTTCTCTCGTGGTTAACGAATTTGTTCACCACTAAACACTCTAGCAACCATCAAGCCATTACACAGTGACATCATTCTCATCCACTACCCACACATCACAGGGATGACATCTCCCTTTTTTACTCAACAATTCCTCAAGACTGTTATCCCTTCTAGTGCTCTTAGTGTAGGCATAAAAAATTCATCCTATTGTTTACCTTCTGGAATAACCTAGTGAAATTATACCTCATCTCTAAGGCACCCAATGAGCAACAATTAATAAGGGAAATGGGGTTTTCTAAACAACCCAACCTCTATCCTTCTCTACAACCATCCAACTATTTTCTCATGTCGATGAATTACTCTCCCATAGTTAAAATTAGTCATTTATAGGTTTGTATCAGTCTAAAACATGAAGACACAATTTTCAAAACTTCAATGGTGTTTGAGCATGAGAATGGTGAGTCAATAAGTCAATTCAAATAAGAATGGGAAGAGTTGCATGGGAATGGAGGAGGTTTGAATTTCCAAGATGAGGTCTCATGTATACTTCCCAATGATTAGTGTACCCAGTCCCCATGTATTCATAACTATGTGAGGTAGACTTTTCTCACCAACCATCACATGCATTTAGTGATTGGGTTCTAAGTCTAAGATGGTGATTGAGATTTAAATAAAAGCACATGATAAAGGGCAAGGTAGGAGTTAAGAAATATAGGATTATTTCTCCCCCTTATGCCTATTTTCCTCTTCCCTTCTAATGGACTAATAACCCCTTTTTCTCTATGCATTCATCTTAGACCTTTATATAATTTTCTCAGTAATATTTACATATCTTAAGGATACTATGGAAGGTCTACCACATGGTATATATAAAGTATAATTATTACAATTATATGTTTAGCTATTTATTCACTAGTTAGGTCTTGATCTTGAACTAAAAACACTAAAAATCCATACAACATATTTACCTCATTTACACACAAACACGAAATCATTTTATTTAAACTCAAATCTCATCATTATAAACACGTATTTACAAGTTGTACATAATCCCACGTAAAACATGGAAACCCATACATGTGAGGGTAATATGGATATATTATCTATGTTAGAAACCCTCTCCAACCACATAAACCCCTTCATGTAAGGTACTTGTGTTGCCAC
>ML783967.1:190362-203064 GCA_009831015.1 Picea engelmannii | reverse complement strand
CCTCTCTTGATTCATCTCACTACGACATGTCCAAGACTTTAGCATCTCACACCTAATCTTTTAGTTTCCTCTGTGCATACTACACTTTATCTTTTGTTCGCACAATACTTCACATATATGCTTCCAAATATCCATCTCTTCATGTTCACTTCTTGTGTTCATCCTCTTTGCTCAAATTTAATCAAACATTTATCATGATGCTCTAAGCCAGTCTCTCCTTATTGAAAAGGATTTGAAGTTCCATGAAAAAGTACACTACTTTTTTCTTCCCATATGGATATCTTTTCTTAATGTTCTAGAACTTCTATTCCAATATCCATTTACACTCAACATGTAATTTACCTCTCCACTTCACCAAACACTACTAGATGTATATTATGTTCTTTACTTTTGAAACACTTTGTCATACAAAATTCTCACAATCTTCGAATGCATTGTCCTTTGACACTTATTCAATATGTGTAATTTACCTCTCCACTTCACCAAACAATAGATGTATATTATGTGCTTCACTTTTGAAACACTTTGTCATACAAAATTCTCACAATCTTCGAATGCATTTTCCTTTGACACTTATTCAATATGCGTGGTTCATTATTGTCTTCATTTACAACCTCGTGAGCTTCATTGGAATTATACCTTATGTGTGGTTTATTATTGTCTTCATTTACAACATCTTGAGCTTCATTGGAATTATACCATGCAAAATCATAAAGGCACATCACATTAAAGATTGAAGAATTATCTAAACACCCCCCACCATATACTCAAATTCATACTCGATATCTTCAAATTTTCAAATTCATACTTGATATCTTCAAATTTTCTCTTAATTGTACACGGATAAATCTTCTTCACATTTAGCTTACCATATTTTCGGTAATACATTTTCTAAAGTGTACCATCACTAATTCACATTTTAAACATTTTAAACATTCTTTTTAATATGCGTCTCTTATATTTCCCACTATATTTTCTCAAAATATCCTAAACCCACACACACATTAAATTTGTTTAACAAATTTTTTTAATCGTCACTTCTCTAAATTTCAACAAGAAAATCAATCAAGTCATTAACACACTTTATAACATATCCATACATAATTCAGAGAGGTCAAATTTCATTCAATCACTGCATTGTAGTATTATAGGAAAAATAAACTTACCCTAAATAATGTTTCCTTGCTTGAGCCTATTACTTGCCAAACATCTCAAAAGGTTTCATAAGTTCCAATTTAATACTTCAATTTGTCCATCTATTGTTGAGTGATATGTTGTACTACATTGCAAATTCATACCTAACTTCTTTCACAATGTCCTCCAAAAATGACTAAGAAATCTACTATATTTATTAGAACTAATGCTCATTGGTAGCCCATGTATTCTCACAATTTCCTTGAAAAACAAATATGTGTAATAACTTGCATCACTAGTCTTTTTAGAAGGAATGAAGTGTGTTATCTTGGAAAACCTAACCACCACTACAAACACCAAGTTATATCTTTATGTGTCTTAGGAAATCCGAAACCAAAATCCAAAGATACATCCTCTCATGGTACTCTTGGAATAGTCAATGGCGTATATAATCCAGTGTTTTGAGCCACTCCCTTAGTAGCTTAACAAATTCAATATCTCTAAACAAATCTACCTGCATCTTTTCTTAAGTTAGGCCAATTATATTTCTCTTCTAGTAAACTTTGTATTTTATCCCCTCCAAATTGACCTTCTAATCCTCCACTATGCAATTCACTCATTAAATCCTCGTGAAACAAACATTTAAGAACACACAATCATATAGCTTCAAACAAGTAGCCTCCTTGCAATAAATAGTCTAACTCACGACTTCTATCCCACACCACTAGATTTCAAAAACGTTTCACACTCTACATGAAATCATTGTCCTATGCATATAAATCCTTTATTTGTTCAAATCCAACCAATCAATTTTTCATTATATTCAACATCAACATTCTCCTTCTCAATAAATGCATCAACTACCATGTTCTCCTTACTTGACTTGTGTTTCAACAAAAATGTGTAGATTTTCACAAACTTGATCCATCTCATATTTTTTTCATTAAATCTAGCTTGACTATTAATAAACTTGAAGGCTTGGTGATCAATATACAACACAAAGCAATTAGTAATTGCTTCAATGTTTCAATGCTTTCACTACAACATAAAATTACAAATCATAGGCCTAAGACCTTTCTCTCCACTCATTAAGTTTCTCACTAAAAAAATATTATTAGGTGTGCCCTCTTGCCTAACACTACTTCAATAGTTATTCCACTCACATCGCACTCCACTTGGAATATGTTATCAAATTATGGAAATGCCAACACTAGTGCATTGGTCATTCTCTCCTTCAATAGCTGGAAACTTCACCATGCTCACATCCTCAACTACATTGACCTTTGTGCCTTCATGCACTAGCTCATGTAACACACCCGACCCCTAAGTGCCCTTTTTTGGGATGGGGAATCAAAATTTTTCTTACTTTAATCATCTCAAATCCTCTTTCTGAGGTATCCATCCTCTTCTACTCAACCGTATCTTTCTAATGACTGCTACCAGGCTCAAATCTGAGCTCTGGATTGCAAGTTATGGCCTCTCGAAGCTCTTCAGGCATTATTAGTCAAGGGCCATGTGGTGCCCACGTGGGTCCATCTCAGTCGTACCATTCCAAGTTCCCCGAAGTCTTGAAGATTCCCCATCGTTCCGACATCTATGGTGGAAATCCATCCACCGTCAAACCCAATGACGAGACTTGATCCTCGTTTAACACATAGGATTAAGGGGAAATTCGTTGTTCGGCACTGAATGCCCCTTTTTCTTTCTACATGCATATCCTTTGGAGTCCCGAAATACTGAACTCTCGAAGGGCTCAAAATATCGCTATGTGGCTATGACCTTCGATCCCTTCATCTTATCTACGACACTATACCCCAATCCTCCGAAGTTCTGAAGTCCCGAAGTTCTGAAGGGTCCACCCTTACACGTGGCGGCGTATTAAATGCAGAGGCAAGGATAGGTGGGTCGCGAGTACTCCACCCGCCAAATGGACCAAGCGAAGGTGTGCCAGGGGGTGACACACACCAAGGAAGAGATGACACGTGGCCCCATCAGTGGGTGACACATGTCACATTTTAATGGGAACATAAGTTCTATGAAAAGTATGAATCAAGGTGACACATGGCACGCCAAACGTGGGTCCATGTCACCTTGGGTGATGTCAGCATGCCAAGTCACTCCAGACTGATAGCCTTCCGACACCCTTAGATCTCACAGTCAAAATGCATCCACGTAGATCCATTGATCTACAGCCTTCGTTACTTCGTAACTTTGGTGTTCGGAGGATCCACTGTGTTACTTCCTCCTTGCTCCCGGAGTGGTCAGTGTCGGGCTGACCACGGTCTATATCTAATGGTCATGGGATGTCCCAAAACATCCTCAGATCTACGACTCTTATCACTTCTCAAATTCGATGTTCGGGTGTTCCGCTTTCTTACCACCCCCTTTCTCCTGAGTGATCAATGCCAGATTGACCTTAGCATAGATCCAACAGCCAGGGAAGATCTCAAAGCATCCATAGGTCTACATTTCTTGTTAAGTCACCACTCTGACATTCAGGGGTTTTGGCGTTATGATAGCTCTGCTCTCCCGAAGTAGGAATTCGCCGAAATGTTGTACGTCATTCCCTCCATTGGTTGATCAGAATGTCAAGAGGGGTTCTCAATGGACACCCTAGATCCACAACTCACACTAATTTGCAACTCCAATTTTTGGGGAATTTGGTGTTATGACACCTCTGTTCTCCCAAAGTAGTCAACATCGAACTGACCTCGGCATAGATCCAACGACCAAGGAGACTCCTGAATACCCTCAGATCTGCGGCTCACGTTACTTCGTGATTGGTAAGTGGGTCAGGGTTTAATAGTGGGGTAGGTCCATCTGCCATGATTAGTGAGAACTCCAGATGTCAGTCAACCTTGTGGGTAACTGTAACAACAAGTTTTATTTGACCGGTATGGAAGTGGTAAGGCCATAACAACCTGGAGCTCTAAACTCCCAGAGTTTCGAAGTCGAAAAATCTTAGCTCCTTTTGGGCATAGCACAGGGTTCCTAAACCTTGGTCATATAGATCCTCAGATAATTCTCGTGGGTTTCATGCTTATCTCTTAGCCTCGATTTGGTTAGAACCGTGGACACGAGCCCTCAGTCACACAGGTGAAGGATTTGAAGGAGGCACCCTCCTTCCATAGAGTTCGAACTTAGTGACTTGGAAAGGGTGAATTAATAGGTTGATATGACCGACGTGTTCCAACAAAGTCTTCCCTGAATCCTATATTACGAAATCATTCCTTGGGAAGATTTCCCTAAGGCTTTCTCAACAAATACAGAAATCACATATTTGTTCTTAAAATCTTTTAAAGGCCCATGCCTAATATTTCTTCTATTGTTAAGCAGAGGTAAACAGGATCCATGTAAATACAGAAGTTTACAGAAGAATAATAAGCATTTCTAATGATTTATCAAACACTATGAAATTTAACCATAAACTTAGGCATTCAACCATCACTTCCATTCCAGTACACAGAGTATGAAAATACTTATCAGAAACAAGAAATCGTGAAGCAACTACTGAAAGGGGTGCATGTTTCCACCCAGCCGTAGGCACAACCACTCCTGAACGAATTTACTACTGGCCACCCCCTAGCTAGATAGTGATTCTCTAAGAGAGAATCTTTCTTCTCAATGATAGTATGGGACAAAGGTTACTCTCCTCCTCCCACATGAACTTAGAAAACAATTTTCTTTGTACCAAGCAAAGGGGCCTGCAATGAGTACTTCCATAGTCACTCGTATTCTTTGCAGCCTCGTTTATAATCTTGGAATGAAAATGCTGCCAGTAGCTTCTTGCACCTAGAATGAGTTTTTTTCTCAGTTCTCCCTCGAACTAGAGAGATGCAAGCGCTTTTCCCTCTTTTTGGAGATTCGTCTCTCGACTCCTTCTCCTCGCAGATTTGCCTCTGCCCACGAAATCACTTCATTTATTTCCTTCTTCATCAATATTGTGTGGGTTTGAATCCCCAGCTCATGGCCGGGTCAGGAAACCTTGTAGATAGGTACTATGCCCATCTCCTCATTAACTCTTGGGGAGGGCGCTCCAACTACCAACTTGACTAGTAATTCATTATTGGGTCAAAGGACTGTTCTGGGTCTGATCAATTAAATCTAGTAAGGTACTGGTTTGGTGGGGCTCATCTCAACCATTTATGGTTCCCCTCACCATATCTCCCATAGAATCATGATCTATCTTGGAAAACCACCCTTTCAACAGTTATGCAATGCTATGCATTTTTAATTAATAACATAAATACATACATTACCTTTTTTAACAAAAAGGTTCATCAAATCCAACATTCACAGATATTCAGTCTGCCACAGTCTTTTGGCAAGTTATAGTTATATTTACAATTTGGGGGAAATATGGGTGTTACAATCCCCTCCCCATTAGGAAACATCGTCCTCAATGTTGTACCTACCGATGTGCTCTGTATATACAAAATTAAACAAAAATGGGTATGTGTGTTTCATAGCATCCTCCATTTACCATGTAGCTTCATCTGGACCAAGTGTTTCCATTGCACATTGACCTGTGCAATGACTATGTTCCTAAGTGGGATTTCCTTCCTGTCTATTATGCATTGTGGTTCTGGCGAGAATTCTCCCTTTGGTTCCACTTGAATCACAGACCAATCAATTATATGATTAGAATCATGTACATATTTCTTCAGTAATGAAACATGGAAAACATTATGTGCCTTCACTGTGGGAGGGAGTGCTAGTCTATATGCTACAGGTCCCACTCTATCCAAAATTTCAAAGGGTCCACAATACCGAGGTGCCAACTTGGCACAATCTCCCATTCTTAAGGAGTGTTTCCTGGGTCTAACTCAAAAATACACATGATCCCCTTCTTTGAACTCTCTCGGAGTCCTTTTTATGTCTGCATAGATTTTCTTTCTATCCTTAGCTATTTTCAGATTTTGTTTTATCTGAACTACTTGTTGTTCCATTTATTTCAACATATCTGGCCCGATTGTAATTATGTCTATTGGGTTATCCCAACTTATTGGAATCTTGCATTGTCTACCATAGAGGGCCTCAAAAGGGCTCATCTTCAATGACTCTTGATATCCATTGTTGTAGGAAAATTCTACCAGTGGTAGGTAGTCTTCCCACTTCTTAGGCTAATGCATTACGTGCATATTTAACATGTCCTCTAACACTTGGTTTACTCTCTCTCTCTATCCATCAGTTTGAGGGTGATAGGTTGTACTAAATAGCAATTTAGTTTCAAAACCAACAAACAGAGATTTCCAAAATTTTGAAGTAAATTTTGTATCTCTGTCATATATGATTTCCTTAGGCATGCCATGCCGTATAAATATTTCTTTCATGAAAATACTGGCAATATATATTTCCTTGCAAGTTGATTTTATGGGAATAAAGTGGGCAACCTTTCTCATTTTTTCCACAACTACCATGATGGTGTCATTCTGCTTGGTTGATTTTCGAAACCCTATGATGAAATCCATGGAGATGGTTTCCCATTTCCATTCTGGGATTGGTAGGGGCTGCAATAGCCTTGCTGGATGTCAGTGATCTACCTTAACCTACTGACATTATAGACATTTAGATAAGTAATCAACTATGTCTTTTTTCATTCCGAGCCAATAAAATAGTTTCCTAGTGGCCGTGATCATCTTCTGATAACCAGGATGAACAGTATATGGTCTTTTGTGTAGTTCATCCATTATGAACCTCTTCAAGTCGTCACAATTTGGAATATAAAACCTACCTTTGTAAGTTAGTAGGCCATCCTTCAACAATTGATAACCCTCGTACTTCATCCCTGTGGGATCTTGTTCTAAGTATGATTTTATAGTCTTGAAAAATACATTTGTTTCTTGTGCGCATTTGACTCTCTCATTGATGTCCGTTTCACAAGTTCTTACAGCTGCTAAGTGAATCACTTTCACACTTCTTCTAAGGGCATCGACCACCCTATTTTATTTTCCTTTGATATGTTTGATTTCAAAATCAAACTCACTAAGGAGAGCCATCCATCTAGCTTGTCTAGCATTGAGTTTTGGTTGATCAAACAGATATATCAACCCACTATGGTCTGTCATAAGCATAAATATCCTTCCTAGGAGGTAATGCCTCCACATTTTTAAAGCATGTACTATCGTAGCCAATTCTAGATCGTGGGTCACATAATTGATTTCATGCTCATTCAATTTTCTAGATTCGTATCAAATTATATGTCCTTCTTGCATAAGGACTCCTTCGAGCCCTTCCTTGCAGGAATCTATACACACAAGGAATTCCTTGTTTGGGTCTGCAATATTCAGCACTGGTGCATTGGTTATAAGTCATTTCAACTCTTGGAATCTCTCTTCACATTATGATGTCCAAATGAATTTAACTCCCTTTTTCTGAAGGGAGGTGATTGGGAAACCAATCTTGGAAAATCCCTTTATGAACCTCCTATAGTATCCTTCTAGGCCCATAAAGGATCTGATATTAGATACATCCTTTGGGGTAGGCCAATCCATAATGGATTTGATCTTGTTAGGATCAACTACCACTCCTTCTTCAAAAATAACATGGCCTAAGTAATGGACTTGTTTCTGGAAAAAGTCACACTTACTAAACTTAGCATAGAGCTGATGTTCTCTTAGCACTTGAAGCACTAGCTTGAGACATTCTTCATGATCTTCTCTATTCTTGGAATAGATTAGGATATCATCAATGAAAACTAATACAAATATGTCCAATAAATTATAGAGTACATTATTCAGTAAGCACATAAAAGTGGTTGGTTGTAATACTCCTATTTCCCCAGCTTGTAATTAATAATTAATTAGGATTACCATGCTATGGAATGTGAACGATGTAAATGTATCTTTGTTTATATTTCCAACGACTGACTGTGGGGGGTTAATCCTTGAAGTACTGGCCATGATATCACTAGAGGAAAGAGTGGGAAAACTATAGAGATGGTCATTATGTCAAATGACCCCTAATTCTCCCTTTGACGAGGATAATAAGCCTCCTCTGATTCCCAAGGATATGAATCAATTAATGAAGAAAGGACTGGTGGTTTAACCATCAACCACCCCAGGAATGGAAGCATGGTCTAGCTGAAGAATGTCAACCCGAAGTACCATCGAGTCCTGTAGACCTAGGCTAACCCAAGTTTCCCTCTAAGAGAAGGAATATGATAGGAAGGGGAACCTTCCCAAGGAGTGAGGGTGTGCAAGGCATACATACATACAAAGAGAAGAGAACTTACATGAGAACGTGAACTCAACAGGAGACTGCGAGATTGATGATGAGGAGGCATTTTATAAACCTCACAGATACCATGACAGAGGGTGGATCCTTGAGAAACTACGAAAGTTCCCCAGTGATATCATGGCTTGGCATGGAGGTGGTCAGAGTGCTAAGAATGAATTTCTCTGAGCCTATGGTTGGGTGGAAAGGCGAACACCCATAGTCAGTTGGTTGGCTGCAACTTGTAATAGATAATTATTTCATTTACCCTCTGCACTTGAATTGAAATGCATGATCGAATGTCTGTGTCTATAACTAATATTTGAAGTGATTGATTCATGATGAAAATGCTTAATATCCTTTTGTAAAATGTTTCCTTCAAATGGTTGTAAGATGACCAGTGTGGCCTCTCGGTGGGTTGGGAAATCCTCAAGGTATACTTCCCAGGGATCAACTTCACAGTCCTAGAGTCAGAGCAGACTCTACGGGACTACTATAGTTCTGTTGATCCTTCGAAAGTTCCTTTCCCTGGTTATAAATTAAGTTTCATGAATGGAGGGAACTTCCTTCAAACCAATTGTTCGAGGGACTACAGTCTCATGCTCACAATTATAAACAAATCTCAGCTAAGAGTCGAGTGTATAGTTCGAGACTCACCAAAGGGTCCATATGACCAAAGTATAGGAACCTTGCGCTAGCCCGAAATGAGCTAATCTTTTCTGGCTTCGGAACTCCGAGAGAGTTCGGAGTTTCGGGGTGTTACAACCTTAACCAAATCTTGGCTAAGAGTTATGAGGGTATCCTTCGGAGCTTGACAGAGTCCCATATAACCAAGACCCAGGAACCCTGTGTTAAGTTCGAAAAGAGCTAAGTGTTCGGGACTTTGGGAGTCTGGAGCTCTTAGGGAATGAACATTTCAAAGTACAAACTATGTCGAAGACGACCTGTCAAGTTGGTTTCTTGACGTTGGACCGACAATTGGAAGTCATTTAATTGTGACCATGGGATTTTTCAAACCTTTAAACCCTGACCAACTTAATGGTCGCAAAGTAAGGCGATCCATGGATCCGAGTGTATTCGGGAGCCTCCCTAACTGTTGAATCTACACTATGGTCAACTTGACATTAACTGTTTCGAGAGATCTGGGTTGCTTTTGCTTGAAGGGAACAATGTCCTGAAGCCCAAAGTGAGTGTGGGTCGTTGGATGAGAGACCACGTGGCAGGAGATCTCGTAGTCCAGAGACTCGACACTCCATAGGAAGTTGGACGCGATTCACTAAAGTGGAAGACTCCCGAAATATCGAACATGGGATTCCATATCAGTCATCCATTGTTAAGGATACATGTCGCTAGATCCTATAGTCTGGAGACTTAACACTCCGGGAGGAAGCTTGAAACTACAAACCAAAACTCTTGAATG
This sequence comes from Picea engelmannii, assembly GCA_009831015.1. NCBI lineage: Eukaryota > Viridiplantae > Streptophyta > Pinopsida > Pinales > Pinaceae > Picea > Picea engelmannii. Next base: position 193,295 of record ML783967.1, on the reverse strand, counting down.
TCAGAGTCATGATGTGACGCAGGTTCTAGATCTGAGGAGATTTGAGAGCTATTCCAACTGTCAGATCTACGTCATAGTCAGCTCAATGTTGACCGCTTCGGGAGAACAAAGGTGTTGCACCTCCACAATGCCAAATGATGAATTTATGAAGTGACGTTGACTGTCGATCCTTGGATCCTTCGGGATCCTTCTCATCCATTGATAGATAGGAGATGCGTGGCGCCATATCCTGTAGTCCAGAGTCTTGGAACTTTGGGGGAATTGAGGTGTGGTGCATTGATAAGATCGGAAGCCCATAGGTATGAATTAACGAGAGCCATTGATCTGGAGGAGCTTCGAGACCACTTGTGACAGTTGGATCTACTCCATGGTCAAAACTAGCAAACAAATATTTCCAAAATTTTGAAGTAAATTTTGTATCTTTGTCAGATATGATTTTCTTAGGCATGCCATGTAGTATAAATATTTCTTTCATGAAAATACTGGCAATATCTATTTCCTTGCAATTTGATTTGACGGGAATAAAGTGGGCAACCTTGCTCAGTTTGTCCAAAACTACCATGATGGTGTCATTCTGGTTGGTTGATTTTGGTAACCCTGTGATGAAATCCATGGAGATGGTTTCCCATTTCCATTATGGGATTGGTAGGGGATGAAATAGCCCCGCTGGATGTTGGTGCTCTGCCTTAACCTCCTGACATTCTAGACATTTAGCTAAGTAATCAACTATGTCCTTTTTCAGTCCGAGCCAATAAAATAGTTCCCTAGTGGTTGTGATCATCTTCTGATAACCAGGATGATCAATATATGGTACTTTGTGTAGTTCGTCTATTATGAACCTCTTCAAGTCGTCACAATTTGGAAAATAAAACCTACCTTTGTAAGTTAGCAGGTCATCCTTCAACAATTGATAACCCTCATACTTCATCCCTCTGAGCTCTTGTTCTAAGTATAATTTTACAGTCTTGAAAAATGCATATGTTTCTTGTGCACTTTTAAATTTCTCCTTGACATCCGTTTCACAAGTGCTTACAATTGCCAAGTGAATCACTTTCATACTTCTACTAAGGGCATCAACCAATGTATTTTATTTTTCTTTGATATGTTTGATTTCAAAATCAAACTCACTAAGGAGATCCATCCATCTAGCTTGTCTAGCATTTATTTTTGGTTGATCAAACAGATATATCAACCCACTATGGTCTGTCATAAGCACAAATCTCCTACCTAGGAGGTAATGCCTCCACATTTTTAAAGCATGTACTATGTTAGCCAATTCTAGATCATGGGTCACATAATTGATTTCATGCTCATTCAATTTTCTGGATTCGTAGAAAATTATATGTCCTTCTTACATAAGGACTCCTCCGAGCCCTTCCTTAAAGGAATATGTACACACAAGGAATTCCTTGTTTGGGTTTGCAATATTCAGCACAGGTGTATTGGTTAGAAGGTATTTCAACTCTTGTAATCTCTCTTCACATTATGATGTCCAAATGAATTTAACTCCCTTTTTCTGAAGGGAGGTGATTGGGAAACCAATCTTGGAAAATCCCTTTATGAACCTCTTATAGTATCCTGCTAGGCCCATAAAGGATCTGATATCAGATACATCCTTTGGGGTAGGCCAATCCATAATGGATTTGATCTTGTCAGGATCAACTACCACTCCTTCTGAAACTGCCACTCCTTTAGAAATAACATGGCCTAAGTAATGGACTTGTTTCTGGAAAAAGTCACACTTACTAAACTTAACATAGAGCTGATGTTCTCTTAGCACTTGAAGCACTAGCTTGATATGTTCTTCATGCTCTTCTCTATTCTTGGAATATATTAGGATATCATCAATGAAAACTAATACAAATATGTCCAATAATTTATTGAGTACATTATTTATTAAGCACATAAAAGTGGCCGGTTGTAATACCCCTGTTTCCCTAGCTTGTAATTAATAATTAATTAGGATTACCATGCTATGGAATGTGAACGATGTAAATGTATCTTTGTTTATATTTCCAATGACTGAATGTGGGGGGTCAATCCTTGAAGTATTTTCCATGATATCACTAGAGGAAAGAATGGGAAAACTATAGAGAGGGTTCATTATGTCAAATGACCCTAAATTATCCCTTTGACGAGGATAATAAACCTCCTCTGATTCCCAAAGATAGGAATCAATTAATGAAGAAAGGATCGGTGGTTTAACCATCAACCACCCCATCAATGGAAGCATGGTCTAGCTGAAGAATGTCATCTCGAAGTACCATCGGGTCCTGCAGACCCAGGTTGACCCAAGTTTCCTTATGACAGAAAAAATATGATAGGAAGGGGAACCTTCCCAAGGAGTGAGGGTGTGAAAGGCATACAGACATACAAATAGATGAGAACTTACATGAGAACATGAAATCAACAGGAGACTGTGAGCTTGATGCTAAGGAGGCATTTGATAAACCTCGCAGAGACCGTAATAGAGGGTGGATCCCTGAGAAACTGTGGAAGTTCCCCAGTGATATCATGGCTTGGCATAGGGGTGGCCAGAGTGCTAAGAATGAATGCCTTTGAGCATATGGTTGGGTGGAAAGGAGAACACCCACAACCAGTTGGTTGGTTGAAACTTGTAATATATAAGTATTTCATTTACCTTGTGCACTTGAATTGAAATGCATGATCGAATGCCTGTGTCTATAACTAAGATTTGTAGTGATTGATTCATCATGAAAATGCTTAATGTCCTTTTGTGAAATGTTTCCTTTGAATGGTTGTAAGATGACCAGTGTGGCCTTTGGGTGGGTTGGTGTTTATGGATAAATCCGTAAGTGCGGACACAAACCGATCTCCCTAGATCCACCTGGATCTAGAACAAAACAGGACAGAATAGGACGCTTTCCTTAAGTTTTAAATATTGAATTTACTAAGAGGCAAGAATAAGTAAC
>ML783967.1:172398-183714 GCA_009831015.1 Picea engelmannii | reverse complement strand
AGGAAAATGCAACTTCTTTTCTCAGGAAAAGTTCTTCTTCCTTCTCTCTTCAGGAACTCAGGCCACTGTGACCCCTCTAAAGGCAATATATAGGTTTACATCATTAACGATCATAGGGATGACGAAAATAATGTGTAACAGTTGGGAAATCCTCAAGGTATACTTCCCAAGGATCAACTTCACAGTCCTAGAGTCGCGACAGACTCTACGGGACTGCTACAGTTATGTTGATCCTTCGAAAGTGCCTTTCCTTGGTTATAACTTAATTTCTGTAAATGGAGGGTGCTTCCTTCAAACCATTTGTTTTAGGGACTGCAAGCTCATGCCCACGAATATACCCAAATATCGGTTAAGAGTCGAGCTTACAGTCCGAGACTCACCAGAGGGTCCATATGACCAAGGTCTAGGAACCTTGCACTAGCCCGAAAGGAGCTAATCTTTTCTGGCTTCGGAACTTCGGGAGAATTTGAAGTTTCGGGGTGTTACAACCTTAACCAAATCTTGGCTAAGAGTTATGAGGGTAACCTTCAGAGCTTGACAGAGTTCCATATAACCAAGACCCAAGAACCCTGTGTTAAGTTTGAAAAGAGCTAAGTGTTTGGGACTTTGGGAGTCCGAAGCTTTGAGGGAATGAACATTGTAAAGTCCAAACTACGTCGAAGACGACCTATCGAGTTGGTCGCTCGACGGTGGACCGATAGTTGGTAGTCATTGAATCGTGACCATAGGATTTTTCCAACCGTTAAAACCTGACCCACTTACTGGTCACAAATTAAGGCGAACTGTGGATCCAAGGGTATTCGGGAGCCTCCCTGACTGTTGGATCTACACTGTGGTGAAGGGAACAAAGTCCAGAAGCCTAAAGTGAGTGTGGGATGTTGGATGAGAGACCATGTGGTAGGATATCTCGTAGTTCAGAGACTCGAAACTCCATAGGAAGTTGGACGAGAGTCACTAAAGTGGAAGACTCCCGAAATAGCGAACATGGGAGTCCATATCAGTCATCCATTGTTAAGAATACATGTCACTAGATCCTACAGTCTGTAGAATTAGCACTCCAGGAGGAATCTTGAAACTACATGCCAAAACTTCTGAATGTCGGAGTCATGATGTGACATGGGTCATAGATATGAGGAGCTTCAGGAACTATTCCAACCGTTAGATCTACATCGTAGTCAGCCCAATGTTGACCACTTCGGAAGAACAAAGGTTTTGCACCTCCACAACTCCATAATGTTGAATTTACGAAGTGACGTGGATTGTCGATCCTTGGATCCTTTAGGATCCTTCTTAGCCATTGATAAATAGGGGACGCATGGCGCCAAATCCTGTAGTTTGGAGTCTTGGAAGTTTGGGGGAATTCAGGTGTGGTGCATTGATAATCTCTGAAGCCCAGAGTTATGAATTAACGAGAGCCATCGATCTAGACGAGATTCGGGACCACTCATGAATGTTGGATCTACTCCATGGTCAATTCATCTTTGACCTACTCTGAGCGTAAGGAGAGTATTACACCATGAAACCCTGAACGTTGAAGTGGCGAAGAAATGAAGGTTGTAGATCCCTAAGTCTACATGGACACATCTTGACCATGATATCGAAGGGTTTGGAAGGCTTCCATTCCAAGGTGATGAGGCATGATGACATCACCCAAGGTGATGTGGACCCACGTTTGACGTGCCACGTGTCGCTTGGATTCGTACATATTACAGACCCTATGTTCCCATTCACGTGTTACACATGTCACCCTATGAAGGGGCCACATGTCATCACTGCCCCATACACATATCACACCTGGCACTCACTGCTTGGTCCACCTGGCGGGAGGAGCATGAGGGACCTACATGTATTTTCCCTCGTATCTATTACGACTTCACATGTGAGAGTGGGCCCTTTTGGAGTCCAAGACTTCAGGACTCTAGAGGTTCGGAGTGTGGTGTCAAGGATAAATTGAAAGGGAAAAAGTTTGGAGCTATGTGGAAACATTTCAAAAGTCTGGGAGTTCGGGACTCCGAAATATTTGCATGCAGAGTGGAAAAGAGGCGTTCAACGTTGAAGTGTCGAAAACTGAAATATCCTCTTGCATAAGTGTCCAATGGGGAACGAGTCCCATTGTTGGATTGGATAGTGGATGGACCTTCCACCATGGATGTAGGAACTTGGAGACTGTACGTGTGAGGTGGATCCATGTGGGTGACACGTGTCCTTTGACCAATGAGGCTCGTAGAACTTCAGAAGGGCATAACTTCTGATCCAGAGCTCAGATTGGAGTGTGGCGACAGTGGTTGGAAAGCTCTTGAAGATCAAAAGAGGATAAATACCTCGGACAAAGGATCCGAGATGTTTGAGGAAACATAAATTTCGATGCCCCATTCCCTAGAAACCCATTTAAGGGGTTGGGTGTGTTACACTAGTGCATTGGTAAGCCCAAATGGCACCACCACAAATTCATAGTGACCATATCTTGTCCTAAAGATTGTTTTCTAGATTTCTTCATCCTTAATTCAGACTTGATGGTATCCAGACCTCAAGTCAATCTTGGAGAAAATTGTAGCACCCATTAATTGGTCAAACAAGTCATCGATCCTTGGCAAGGGATACTTATTCTTAATGGTCATGTTATTAAGTTGTTTATAGTCTATGCACAACCTGAATGTGCCATCCTTCTTTTTCACAGACAAGGCTGGTTCTCCCCATGGAGACACACTAGGCTGTATGTATCCTTTGTCCAAAATCTCCTTTAGCTGTAGTTTGAGCTCAACTAGCTCTGGTGTACTCATTCTATAGGGTGTTCTAGACACTAGCACCACTCTTGGTACAAGTTCTATTGAAAAGACAATATATCTTCTTGGAGGTAGACCTGGTACCTCTTCTGCAAACACATCTTGATACTCTCTTAATATGGGATGGTCCTCTAGGATTGGTTTATTGTTCTCAATAGAGTTCAACACTTGTATTGCATACAAAGGACACCCTTTTCTGCAATACTGCTTCACTTGAAGGGTTGATATTTGTCTCACTGAGATAGGAATTTGAATCCCTTGTAGGGTTACCTTTCTCCCTTCTTCATCTTCACACTCCAAAATTTTATTGTAACAGTCCAACTTGGTTTTATGGGCAGCCAACCGGTCCATGCCAATCAACAGGTCATAAGATCATAAAGGGATCATGTTTAGGGTTGTTTGGGTGGGTAATCCATTCATAATGAATTGGCAAGATTGTATGACCTCTGTTACTTTTATTTTGGTTCCAGTGGCTAGTTGTACCAGTCATGATTTAACATGTTTAACTTGTTGCAATTTACATTTCTCTACAGTTTGAGGGGAAACATAACTCAAATTAGAACCAGGGTCAATTAAAATGGAAAATAGATGGTTGGAAATCATACCTTCCATCTCCACCACTTAAGATTGGTGGTCAACTTGTCTATTATCCAAGGCTGCATAAATTTGTGGCACACTCCTAGCCACATCATTGATTGTGGTAGCCTCTTGGATGTTGTAGACCCTCCTATTATTCTGTTTCATATGTGGGCAGTCCCTCAGTAGATGTTCTTCTCCACACCCCCAAAATTTCAAGGATTCTCTATTTGTGTTATCAGTCTTACCCGAGGCTGCTCCAAAGGGTTTATTCCCACTCCGAGATAGGAAATTTTTCTGATATATAATTTTTGTAGGAAGGCTCATCTTAGAAACTTTTTACATGGTTCTTAAATATTGATTGTTTAAACCCCTTATTCTTGAATATCGAATTAATTTTCTTCTTCCAATCCTCATGAGGTTCTGTCTTATTCCTAAATTGCTCATAGAAATACCTTGCCTTTTGAATAATATCTTCTAAAGTCTTTGACTCATCAAACTCAATTTTTTCCCAGAAGGACTAAGGTAATCCACTAATAAATAATTGCATCTTTACCTTTTCATCCTTTATGTAGGGAACATACCTTATCAACTCAAGAAATTTGTTGATATATTCATCTATTGTGAGTTGTCCCAACTTGAGTTCATAGAACTCCCTGGTCTTCCCATCAAACTATTTCTATGATAGATACTTCTTCTTGAAGTATTTCTCAAATTGTTTCCATGACAAGTCCTTCTCATGGATTCCTTTCACATTCCTAAGGTCCTCCCACCAAATGGAGGCCTTTCCATTCAGGTTGAAAATGGCTATTCAAGCCTTCAAGTTTTCAGAGTAATCATGGACTCTAAAGTACTTCTTCAAGCCAAGCATCCAAACTTCTGCTTCTCCCCCCTTCTTAATTTCTCCATTGAAAATGGGGGGGGGTTATATTTCTTAAACTCTTCAGGGTCATGGCTCTTGGAATGTTTACTGTTCTTTCTTTTCCTATGGGAATGTGAACTAGTTTTGATACTAGAAGATTCCTTGGAGTTGTCAGTTTCCTCACCAGACGATTCTTCCGATGAGTGTCTCTTGGCTACATGTTGGGCCTTCTTTGAGGTTCTCCTCCTCGTGTGTCCACTTTTAGGACCATGCTTTCATATCTCAGGTGGACTTTGAGTTTTCTTAGTATGATGTTTGTCCACATGAATGGTTGTTGGTCCATGTTGCAAATTCCTTTGTATATATGATAATATTTGCAGTAAGACTGCGCTAATTTCAATTTTATTTTCCTGCTCTTTTATGAGACTTTCATTGTCTACCTTACAAATCTATAATTTTTTCATGGGGCTTCTTATGGTTTCAGCCAAATCTGGAGGGGTTTCCATTGCCCTCATCTCATCAGATTCTTCCTCTCTATTGTGGGAGCTTTCCCCCAACTCATGGCCTGTCACCATCCCTTATGTTGTAGTTTTTTTGTTGTCCACTGACTGGTTGAGTGATGATAAAAGACTTTCTGTTAGTTAATTATCTACTAGTTTATGAACAACACACAATTTAGATTTTCCAAACATATAACCATAGCAGAAAGTTTCATTTCTCTCTTAAGTAGAGGTTTAAATAAGCCTCTCAAGAATTGAGGTAAGATAGAGTGCTACCCTTAAAGGGTCTCTAATAATATTTTCATGCGACTCATTCATGAGCCCAAGTAGGCCAAGTGTTGTTTCCTACTCTGATACCAATGTGTAACACACCCGACCCCTAAGTACCCTTTTTTGGGATGGGGCACCAAAATTTTTCTTACTCTAATAATCTTGAATCCTCTTTCTGAGGTCTCCATCCTCTTTTACTTAATCGTATCTTTCTAACGACTGCTACCAGGCTCAAATTTGAGCTTTGGATTGCAAGTTATGGCCTCCCGAAGCTCTTCGAGAATTATTAGTCAAGGAACATGTGACACCCACGTGGGTTCGTATCATTTGTACCATCCCAAGTTCCCCGAATTCTTGGAGATTCCCCAAAATTCTTGCATCTATGGTGGAAATCCATCCACTGTCAAACCCAATGGCGGGACTTGATCCTTGTTTAACACATAGGCTTAAGGGGAAATTCGACGTTTGGTGCTTTGGTGTTGAACTCCCCTTTTTCTTTCTACACACATATCCTTCGGAGTCCCAAAATATTGAAATCCCCAAGGTCCTGAAATATTTCCACGTGGCTCCAACCTTCGATCCTTTCAGCTTATCTATGACACTATACCCCAATCCTCTGGAGTTTCGAAGTCTTGGAGTTCTGAAGGGTCCACCCTTACAAGTGGCGGTGTATTAAATGAAGAGGCAAGGATAGGTGGGTCTCGAGTAATCCACCCGCCAAATGGACCAAGAGAAGGTGTGTCATGAGGGGGCAACACACACCAAGGAAGAGATGACATGTGGCCCCGTCAGTGGGTGAAATGTGTCACATTTTAATGGGAACATAGGGTTTGTGAAATGTACTAGTCAAGGTGACACGTGGCACATCAAACATGGGTCCACATCACCTTGGGTGACGTCACTCCAGATTGATAGCCTTCCAACACCCTTAGATCTCATGGTTGATATGCATCCATGTAGATCCATTGATCTACGACCTCCATTACTTCATAACTTCTGCGTTCGGGGGATCCCCTGAGTGACTTCCTCCTTGCTCCCAGAGTGGTCAACACCAAGATGACCACGGTCTAGATATAATGGTCATGGGAGATCCCGAAACATCCTCAGATATACAACTCTTATCACTTTTTGAATTCAGTGTTCAGGTGTTCCTCTTTCTTACCGCCCCATTTCTCCTATAGTGGTCAACGTTGGACTGAACTTGGCATATATCCAACATCCAGGGAAGATCCCAAAGCATCCCTAGATCTACGATTCTCGTTAATTCGCAACTTCGACATTTGAGGTTTTGGTGTTATGACAGCTTCGTTCTCTCGAAGTAGGAATTTGCCGAAATTTTGTACATGAGTCCCTCCACTGGTTGATCAGACAGTTAAGAGGGGTTCTCAATGGACTCCCCAGATCCATGACTCACATTAATTCACAAATCCGATGTTCAAGCAATTTGGTGCTATGACACCTCTGTTCTCCCAAAGTAGTCAATTCCAGATTGACCTTGGCGTAGCTCCAACAGCCAAGGAGACTCTCGAATACCCTCATATCTGCATCTCACATTACTTCACGATTGGTAAGTGGGTTAGGGTTTAACAATGGGGCAGGTCCATCTGCCATGATTAGAGAGACCATCATATGTCGATCAACCTCGTGGGTACCATAACAACAATTTACTTTCAACCAGTATGGAAGTTGTAATTCCATAACACCCCAAAGCTATGAACTCCTGGAGTTCCGAAGCCAAAAAAGCTTAGGTCCTTTTGGGCCTAGCGTAGGTTCCTAGAACTTGGTCATATGGATCCTCAAATAATTCTCGTGGGATGCATGATTAACACTTAGCGGTGATTTTTTTAGAACCATGGACATGAGCCCTCGTTCACAGAGGTGAAGGATTTGAAGGAGGCACCCTCCTTCCACATAGTTCGAACTTAGCGACCTGCAGAGGGTGAATTAAGAGGTCGATATGACTGAGGTTTTCCAGCAAAGTCTTCCTCAAATCCTATATTACGAAATCATTCCTTGGGAAGATTTCCCTAAGAGTTTCTCAACAAATACATAAATCACAGATTTTTTCTTAAATTATTTTAAAGGCCCATGTCTAATAGTTCTCTTGTTGTTAAGTGTTACCCATGATTTTGGTCATCATGATGATATATTGATGATGGTGTATTCATGCTCTTCATTAGAACTTTCTCCTGAGAAAAGTTACCTTCATCTCTTTCCAGAAATCACATTTTTGAGGACTGTTCGCAGGCTGCTAGTATATTTGCCTACGAGAATGCATGATTCTCACAGGTTTCTTTAAGCCAGGCTGTGAGAAGTTCGCACTGTGTTGAACTGCTAGGGTGCGAACTATTTCTAAAGCATGGAAAAAGATGAATTCTCAAAGCTTCTAGAAGGGTATCTTCTAGAAGGATGAGATGGCATTCGAATGGTTATCCTAGTACTGGATTCCATGATATTTTGGGATCATTCCTATCCAAGTAACTAATTCATTCTCTCCTATATATTGAAGGAATTCTCATGGAAAAAGTTAGAAGCAAAGAAGCAATATTCATTGGAGAATTGGTGAAAGAATTGTGTGAAGGAATGATGCTACAGCAGTTAGGAGACTCCAACAAGTTCATCCAAAGGAGTTGATCTTCTTCATGCAAGTGAGAAAGTGTGTGTGTTGGAGCCAAGGGCCATCGAAAGGAAGTTTGCGACATCAAGGCTCAGGTTGTAATCTTTACTTTCCATTAATATGATACAGTAATATGTCCCTTTCCCATAAAGCTAAGTCCACTTTATCGTATAACTCCTTGATCATATACATAGATTGACTGTTGAATAGATTGTGCTTTCTTCACTTTGGTTGGTTTCTGTTGCTTGATCTTGGCTGCACAAGAGAACTGGAGTGAAGTGGGAGCAACAAAGATCAAAGGAAGTGATAATAAGGTATGTTCTTTGTTCTTGCCTCCTATTTAATTCAATAGTTGAAATCTAGGTAAAGAGTCATATTCTGTCTTTCTTTGTTCTAGATCCAGGTGGATCTAGGGAGATCGGTTTGTGTCGGCACTTACGGATTTATCCAATAAAATTAAGCAGAGGTAAACAGGAACCATCTAAATACAAAAGTTTACAAAAGAATAATAATCATTTCTAATGATTTATTAAACACTATAAAATTTAACCATAAACTCAGGCATTCAACCATCCCTTCCATTCCAGTACATAGAGTATGAAAATACTTATTAGAAACCAGAAATCGTGAAGCGACTGCTGAAAGGGGTGCATGTTTCCACCCAATCGTAGGCACAACCACTCCTGAACTGATTTACTACTGGCCACCCCCTAGCTATATTGTGATTCTTTGAGAGAGACTCTTTCTTCTTGCTCAATGACATTCAGGGACAAAGGTTACTCTCCTCATTCCAGAGGAAATTAGCAAATAGTTTTCTTTGTACCAAGCAAGGGGGCCTACAATGAGTACTTCCACATTCACTTGTCTTATTTTCATCCTTGTTTATCATCTTGGATTGAAAACGCTTCCAACAACTTCTTTCACCTAGAACAAGTTTGTTTCTCAGTTCTCCCTCGAACGAGAGAGTTGCAAGCGCTCTTCCCTCTTTTTGGAGATTCATCTCTTGACTCATCCTCCTCGCAGATCTTCCTATGCCCATGAAATCACTTCCTTTCTTTCCTTCCTCAACAAGATTGCATGGGTTTGAATCCCCACCTCGTGGTCAGATCAGGAAACCTTGTAGATGGGTACTCTGCCCATCTCCTCATTAACTCTTGAGGAGGGATTTCCAACTACTAGCCTGAATTGTAATTCATTTATGGGTCAGAGGAATGTTATGGGTCTGAGAAATTAAATCCAGTAAGGTATTGGTTTGTTGGGGTTCATCTCAACCATTTCTGGTTCCCTTCACCATCTCTCCCATAGCATCATGATTTATCTTGACAAGCCCCCCATTCAGTAGTTATGCAATACTATCCATTTTCAATTAATAACAAAAATACATACATTATATTTTTTAACAAAAAGGTTCATCAAATCCAACATTCACATATATTCAGTTTGCCACAGTCTTTTGGCAAGTTATAGTTATATTTACAAGCTGGGGGAAACATGGGTGTTACAGGTCATTAGTGCATAAATCCCTTTAAATATTTTAATAAATCGATATTTCCATCGGAACTTATTACCTCACACACATTTCCTGGTACTTAGTAATCTAGTATATCCTTCACTTTCTTAGAATCCATCCTCATTCATTGCCATGAAATAACAAATCTTAGATAAACCAAAAGAATAATTCACATTTTTGTGATTTCTCCTTGTCTAAAACTTCCAACAAAATTCTAATGTGGTCAAATTCTCATCGCCATCATAACCACTATAAAATAGAATATCATCCAAGTACACAACAACAAATTTCCAAAAGTAAGGATGAAATTTTTCATAAAAAATAATAATTACATGGGCGTGTGATTGAGTACTTTATTATGTGGATATTTTTTCGATGTTAAGGTTATCATCTATAGATTGGAGTTGGATGCTCATATGTATTTTAACATAATAATAAACCTTAGTGTATTTACATGTTGTATAAACCACCTTCATCAACCAATTAGCAATAAGATTGAAGAGTTAATGGAGCCCACAACCCAATCAACCTCCTGTTGATTATTGGCATGGGAAATACATAGTGGGTTGTCTATATTTCAAAGTAAAGACACATGTGGCCTTGTAATTGATCCGAAATCGGATCCAGAAGCCTGACAGGGCTTGAAAAATGCTCAAAAATGAAAATGCTCAGAATCCGACGAAACCAATTCCATTGCGTCTGTCTCGTCTTCCCGATTCCAGCGGTATATTTACTTCGTCAAACGGGCTCAGTATGCATAAGTTATCGCGTTCTAATCGGAAGCCCAAACAGGTAAAAAGTCAAAGGTCAACTGGTCAAAAAGTCAACGCTGATGACATTAGCATGCTGACTGTGCAGGAGATGATGTGGCACTCTCTGGCTGATGGTGATTGGGCAGGTTCACTAAAAAGGCATACATGTGGCAGGCAACTGGACCAGTCAATAACTAACAAGTGGCATTAATCCGACAAATGGGGAGATGCCACGTGGCCCAGTCATGGGCAGCCACGTGGCACCCAGTCATCAGTTGAAGTGGCATGCTAAAAAATTTTTTTTTGGGGTCCATGGGATTTGAACCCATGACCACCACCAAACCCAACACTTTAAGAAATGGTCTTTGCCAATACACCAAATTATTTCTTATGTTGTAAAACCCACATTATAACATATATTGCAAAGTATTGTATGGAGAGGGGCTAGCGCTTGGCCATATGAACCCATATGACCCTGTCAAGGGGGCGCACGCTGGGAAAGAGGGGGATTATGCCCAAATCTAACTATAAAGTGGGTTTTATAACCAATTTTTGGGTTTTAATGGTAATTAAGCCTATTTTTAATGGTTTTTGGGAGTTATTGGGTAGTTTTGGAGCCTAATTTTTGGGAGGAAGTTGGGGATGAGAAACCCACTTTCCCAGCTATATAACCAAGGCATGTTTGAGGCCATAAAGGGGCATTGAGAGCATAATTATGATGAGGAGAATCCAAGCCAAAGCCATTTTGAGGCAGAGAAGCTTTTGAGGAGGAGACGTTGTCGGATCATTTTTGGGAGCTCCGGACGTCCGTTTTGCGTGCCGTTTTCTTTGCATGGTTCTAGAGATCTGGAAGAAAATGACCAGATTATTCTTGTAGCCATTTGGAATTGCAGCGATGTACTTTTGATCTTTTGAACAGAAATAAAGAAGCCTCCCCCACAGAGAAAAAGGCCCGGAGATGTAGGCAAAGTTGTGCCGAACTCCGTTATCAATCTGCATGTTATGGTTTTCTATTTATTATTTCATTTCAGATCTGCATTTGTGTATATGGATGTCATAATTCCTCTTATTTTCTCATTCTTTCACTAAGTGTTTTCAAATGGTTAATTAACGCATGGAAAATTAAAACTCAACCATAAGTCATTAAAAGATCCGGTGGATCAAGTGGTATCAGAGCTAGTTGACGTTTGGATTTGAGTTTGCATGTTAACCAGGGAAAAGCTACAGCGTGGTGAAGGCGAGCTTGTTGCAGAGAATCCATTAATTGGATTGAGAAGAAGATCTTCTCACAACGAGAAGATGGCATCGGAAGAAGGGATTTCTCAAGATGAGAAAGAGTTCCAGAAAACATTCCTTGCTATGTCGGAGATGGTGAAAGTTTTGTACGAAGATTACTTGGAACGGAAGCGACCAGTTTTGGGTGATTCTTCAAAGGGAAAAAGTGAA
>ML783967.1:145941-170185 GCA_009831015.1 Picea engelmannii | reverse complement strand
CCAAATCTAACTATAAAGTGGGTTTTATAACTAATTTTTGGGTTTTAATGGTAATTAAGCCTATTTTTAATGGTTTTTGGGAGTTATTGGGTAGTTTTGGAGCCTAATTTTTGGGAGGAAGTTGGGGATGAGAAACCAACTTTTCTAGCTATATAACCAAGACATGTTTGATGCCATAAAGGGGCATTGAGAGAAGAATTATGCTGAGATGAAGCCAAGCCAAAGCCATTTTGAGGCAGAGAAGCTTTTGAGGAGGAGACACTGTTGGATCATTTCTGGGAGCTCCGGACATCCGTTTTGTGTGTCATTTTCTTTGCATGGTTCTAGATATCTGGAAGAACATGACCGGATCATTCTTGTAGCCATTTGGCATTGCAGCAATGTACTTTTGAGATTTTTAATAGAAATAAAGAAGCCTCCCCCATAGAGAAAAAGGCCCAGAGACGTAGGCAAAGTTGCGTCGAACTCCTTTATCAATCTGCGTGTTATGGTTTGCTGTTTATTCTTTCATTTCAGATATGCATATGTGTATATGGCTGTCATAATTCATCTTCTTTTCTCATTCTTTCACTAAGTTTTTTCAAATGGTTAATTAACGCATGCAAAATTAAAACTCAACCATAAGTCATTAAAAGATCCGATGGATCAGTAATTATTTGGATTTTTTGTTGGTTGTGTCAAGTTAGCTAGAATCAATAATCGCAACATTGTTTCCCATTGGCATAATTATTGGTGTGATGTTCTTTGATGTGTTACCCACATTCTACAACTTTTCCCCCCTTATTTGGAAATTTTGATTGGTAGCTACCACATTAATGTCCCATTTATTGATAGTTGGATTGAAATAGATGTTGAGCATTATGGAAATTACAATTCCATCCCAGAAATTACATCATTTTGGATTTATTTTCTAGTGGGATATGGAACCATATGATATAGTCCTAGTTTGCAATGCATCCTTTGTGTAACTAGATATGCATCCATCTACAACCATTTTCCTTGGTATGTGCAAGCCAAAAACATTAATATGCAAAAACAACAACTCATCAACAAGAATATGTGTTGGATCACTCTCCTATATTCATCTACATAGGGATATATGATTGCTATATTATATTGGGAATGGGAAGATACATGCCATTAATTGAATGTTGGAAAGGAATATTGTAATAATTAGGTTTTTTTTTTTTTGTATGGATGGTAATTAAATCAAGCTACACTAGAATCCATATCTATAAACGATATTGGTTTTCCATAGCACGTAAACCAAGCAGCGAAACAATATGAAAAGAGAGACATTCTTTTATGCATGTTAATGATTAACAATAGAGAAGCACGATTTTCAACATTTTCAATGTTGTAGAGACTATTACATTTTTAATTCTACAAAGAATATATGTTGATGAAATGGATGGGCCAAAGGCCTACTATTTAGGGATCAATGGAGGCTCAAATAAACTAGAAAATTCAATAGAACTAGAATCCCCAACAACAATCTATTATACCACCTCATATAAATAATCCTAATCAACCAACCAGTAAGAAACCACAACACTCTACCTATATTGCACCAATTCCTAATAATAAATTAGCTCTATAGAATATGCAATTAACACTTGATTACTCACATACGCCTATCCACTGGGAGGTATCTTGTGTGTTCATCCCTTGTGTCTTATTCATGTGTGACCTACCCAATGATGATATGATACATCTCAACTACTTCTCTAATGTGATGGACACCTTCATATAGTTTCCCTCAACTTATCCTAGACATGGGACCTTAATGGGATATCTAGTGCTTAGGTGGGGTCCTTGGATTCCTTTTGTCTCCTACTCTCTATAACATGGTCACTAGTTTGACTCATTTTGACCCTTGGGGCACCCACTTGGGGTAGTCTATAACTTTATGGGTCTAGTTGGATGTTTAAAACCCTATTTGGGTCCATGAACAACATAATATACCTCATTTTTGGTCCATTGTGGCCCAAATCCATTTTATCTTGTTATTTTGGTGGTCAAAGTGAGTCAAACCTCATCAACCCTTCTTCATAACTAAGTGTAAAGCGTATCATGAGTTCCTTAGAGGTGACCCATATATAATACATGATATGTGTAACACATGATCATTTTAGGGATAAAAAAATGTGTGGAACAATCTTACAAAACATCTATCATTTGGTCACCAAGCATGGTATGATTGTTCTATATGACTTGGTCCCTCTAGTGGTGAACTTAACATACACCTTGTTGATGATAAAAATCGCAACGAGGATTTTTACCGCAAAGTATTACTAAAGCCTATTATTGTAAGCTAACGATATATATAATACTAGTAGGTGGGACCCCCTTGTAGATTGGGAGATCAAATCTGGTTCTTATTTCATGTTTATGTTGATGTTTGACACTGCTTATGAGGTTCTACATGATTGATGAAATCTTGGTTTTATTTGCAACATAATAGCAGATGGATAATGCCTATGATGTGTTGTTTCTAATTTCTCTAAGCTCTAAATTCCATATTGTGTGAATGACTTATATCCACTATTATCACATTGCTATTAGCGCCATGATTTGTTACATGTTGCACTTATACAAAACACATGTTAGTCATGACAAAAGATAAAAGAAATATGAAAAAAATCCAAGGAAAAGAAACTAAGCTATCCTATATTATATTATGCTATGCAATTGAAATTTAAAGGATTATGGTTAGTCCTAGCTAACAAAGTTAGTGTCTATACAATTTATTGAGTTATATGAAAACATGTTTGATATGCATTATGGTATAGTTAGAAATGGTTAAATGTGATATGGGGTGGCACATTTGACAAGTGATGGATGTTAAGTTCGATGCATAGATTAATTAAATGGATTAATGGAGGGCTGGCTAGCGTGTACTAAGGAATTGAATGAGTGGAGGATGGAGGTGATGTGCATTTGATGCACGTCACTCCATACCTCTCCCACTGGTCGTCACCCTAGCTTGGCTATTGTTCAATTGTGTTTCATTGTGGTTAAGCTCCGATTTCTAGGCAAGCGAAGAACTACTCGGCCAAGCTTGCTTTTTTAAGTATTTTTGGTTACATGTATGTATTTTTCTCCATCCATAAACCCACTCTGGTTATGAAATAGATATTGGCTCAGTGATGTGTGGGTCGATTCTTTTCTTGAGATCAGAAACTATGTAAACTTGTGAGATTTCTCTCGAATGGTTGGTTATGTGTATTCACTATAAATGAAAGGATTGGATAGTGGAAGTCATGTTTCAACACATAGTGACTCTTTGAAGAATTGGAATGAAATAAAGTATTTCTTTATGTCTCATCTATATTTATTATCGACTTGGTGTCTTTACTTCTGTCTCTATGTTTATTTCAACATCTGTTATGTTTAGAAAAACACATAAATAATGAATTTTCCAGCAAGCTTTTATTTATAAAAACCCAACCTAAGCACTTGTAATCAATACTTGTGAGTTAGGATATTAATTTTGATGGCTATAAAATTAGGGTGACATTATTGTCTATTTTTCTTTAGCCAAGAAAATCTGAAAATGCTTGAGTAAGATCATTTCATATCTTTTCCTCAACACACCTATTCCTAGATATTATTCCCTGTCCTATTTATACCCTTGGATTCCTCTTTGTAAAATATCTTGGATTCTTGAACTCTCTTATCTTTGAAAACCCTAATTTATAGGTATGCATTAAGATTAAGGGAGATTTATAATCTACAATAATGAATTCTAGATGACATCATTATATTCTTCTCTTTTCATTTTCAAAATGAATGTTTATAGCTCATTAAATAAATTGTTAATTGAATAACCCTAGTTAGTTGGTGCAATTTTCCTTGCTAATTTGGTAGTAAAACCTTATATGTAACTCAAGTGAACTACCGTAATCATAGAAAAGTATAGATTAACATTGAAAATACATAAATATACTAATTAAAATATTTTCCCTTCCTCTCTTTTTCACCCTCTTTTTTCTTACCATCAGGTTGCTTTGTTTGGCCTTAAAACCAAGTGGTGACTCCATTCTTCCCTTTTCTCCTTTCAGTAGTGTGTTTTTTCTTAGGTGGTCTTCCATATATACTTTCATGCTACATTTAATAGCATAAATCCATTCATTCACTACATTTGGGTGACTCCACTAGGGGTTTCCTTCAACCCCTCCCCCTATTGGACAAATGTTTCCTCCATATTTTTCTCTTCCTTCCTTAATATGAGCATAATATAGTGTAATCATGTTCAATCACATTTCATCCCTCCACATAAGGGAATCAATGTAAGAAACACATTCATTTGAAAATATTCATAGGAAGATCATGCATTATACAACAAACCTTTTAAATAAGGTCACCTTCTATGTGTATACAATGAAGGTAAAAATGATTACTAATGCTTCAAAAAAGTGTTGTTTATTAGTGATTTTTCACACTCCTAAAGATGATCCTTGAGAAGGATCGAAAATATAAAGAATAAAAAGGAAAACATAGTCTTCGCACCTCAATTCAATAGGACATGTTGTGTCCTTATTTTCTGGGAGAGGGAAGGGCCCCTTATTTACCTCTCATTATTTCAAGGATTATCCCTAAAGAATCACCCTCTTTAGACCTCTATCTCCTTATGATGGAATTTTTCTTGGTCAATGCCATTGACATGCCAATACATATGGCTTCTAATGATCCCCCTTCCCAACCTTGGCTTTAGACATGCCTTCAAAATCTTGAACCTAACTTCCCCAAAGGTCTCACCCATCCCTAATGCTACCGATTATGGCCCCATAACCCATTTACAGGGGTAATTACCTCCTTCTAGTGAGGAATAAGGGGGGCATTCCCCTTGTGCCTCAAAATAGGGAGAGAGTTCTCACTCCTTTCCTAAGGAATTTTTCCTCTCATGGGAGCCTATCCACCTACTTCTAGGGACCCTCCCAAATATGACTAATCCCCCCTTTCTTCCATCTAATCGATTTTCTATTTGTTCTTCGTTTGGGGTCTAAGATAGTATTAAATGGATCCTCCTATCACCTCCTTGTCCTTGTACCCCCTAAGTGTGAATAGTTCTACAATGGTATCATACATCAAACTCTAGTTCATAGAATCACAATATACATACAACCACATCACTACCAACCCAAACAACTCTCAAATATTTCCAAATAAACACTAATTCCCTTCACCAACCTTTGATAAGACGCCCTCCCAAGATAAGTGTTCATGCAACAAAACCTTCAAATGTGATTCAAGTTATCATCACAACTGCAACACAACTCATCAACAAAGTGCATATCCTAAAATATCCCATGCAATAAGCACACATCTTAATGACTCCCCAATTATAAGCACACATTCCAACAATTCCCCAAGGATAAGAACACATTGCAACAATCCCCTGAGGACAAGATTACATATCAACATTATCCCATCCATAAGAACAAGTTTATATCCCAACATTCCCCAAGCCATAGGGGCAAGCAATATCCCAACAATTTGACAACCTCTTAGACACGTGTTTTTCTCAACTGTGAGACCCTCTCAAGTATATTTACTACAACAATTCAAATTATACATGCCAATAATGTCACAATCGGTAATTATCACACATCAAGGGGGTGGAACCCAAGTATGAGCAATAATCTTTCCTTCTTCAACTTAGGACCATTTCCTAATATCAGTATAGGAAGAAACAATGAGGAGCCCCCTCTCCTAACAATAATACCCTCCCCTTTGGAGGATACCCTAATCAAAACCAAAACCATGGTGTTTGAAAGAGGCATACAAAAATAACACCTAATTTTTATCAAATCATTAGACAACCTTCATTGCCTAGATTATACAAATATGGCTTCCTCCAAACCTACTAGAATTACCCAAATTTGGGGAAATCATTAGAGAATACCCTTAGCACCACTTGAATCTTTCACCATGGCTTTCTTCAAGTTCATTAATAACAAAAACATCTCAATTAAATGTTCTCTACTATCCCTAATAGGCAACACCCTTCATTGGTTTCATCATCTCCTTGAAGGGCTTGTCTACAACCTTTATTTATTAGCAATCTAGTTCATCTAACATTTTGACATGCCTACATCAACCAAGAGAACATATCCAAGATGTTCCATGAATACCTAAATCAATAGAAGATACCATCAAACATCTCGTTTTCATCAAGAATTCCTACATAAAAGTGTTATGAGTGAAATGAGACCTAAACAACCAAAGATCCAAGTATACAATAGGAATGAAATAGACAATGGGGTGATAAAAGTGCCCCATATAACATTTTCTACCTCAACTACTAGTATGTGGTGAAAATACCAAAAGAGGGACATACACACCATTTAAATTTTTTGAAAACTAAAATAATTAAATGAAGATAAAATCCATACCAATCAATCTCCGAAATCCAAAATAGATGTTGCAAAAGAAAATGTTATACTTGTAATATACAAGGACCCCATGCCAAACCATAAACCTTCTTCTAAATCTTATAAAAAAAAAAAGGTTTCATCTAATCCTATCTCTAATTCCTCTAACTAAGAGGAATAAGAGGCCCATCCTCCTTCCCCAAAGAAAAATGTAATGGCTCCTATAATCTTTGTCCTAGATATCCTCCTAAAGTCAGAGAGGGAGTCCACGTGATTTATAATTCCCTAGGTGAATTGGGATCCACCCCTTACTAAATAAAATCTATATTAGTTTGTTAATAGGGTACACCCTTTGTCAAATTCCCTTCCTCATCTCATTGACGTTTGTTATCACCCTAATTTTGCTAGCTTACTTTTTCATGAGTATTTTCAACCTTTTATATTATTATTCGAAGCTTTACCCCTCATTCCATTATTTTCCATCACCATCTGACTTCAATCTTTCTACCATGAGCCAAGTCAAACCCTGAAGTTTGACTAGTAACTCAAAGCACACTATATCCTCATTTTTCTATGTGCACAACACACTTAATTCCTTAAATAGTGCACTTTGGTCAAAAATATTAAAATATTGTCATTTCATCTCATTTAATGGATTGCACCTTCCAAAAATGGTGTAGTGGTTTGTAAGTACACCTCATCAATTATTTGTTTCCAAAAAAAGGATTTGATCTATTCTTCAATGGTTATTCTTATCCCATTACTACATGAATGCAAAGGGAGTGTTCACATTGAAACTAACCCTAAAAGTTCCACTATTATTTCTTATAAATAAATCCATTGAGGTAACCCATTTCACCATCAATTCATTGCAAGGTTATGCTATCATATTTCATTTGGAAAGACAAACACCCTTAGTTTCTTCTTTCTAACATCAAGGAACACCACTCCCAACATCAAAATCTTGGAGTGGATAATAAAAGGAGGTGGATGAACCTACATTTATGTGGATTTAGATCCCATCCTACTTCATCAACTACTTCAAGGTGATGTTTTATGAGTCTCTTGTTTCCCTCAATGATTAAATAATTCATACTCTTTGTTGTATCTTGTGTGCTGAGATAATGGGAATGCATGTGCTATTTTATTTTCTTTCTTTTGCATGAGATATACTAAGGTATGATTTTTCTCTTCGAGTTTATTTCACATTATCTAGTACTTAACTTTCACAACCTTTAATTAGGTACCTTTTGGTACATTTTGGTGGAAAAACACTAATATCAACCTTAACACCATCCTCCTAGTTCATTTGGAAGGAATATATTCATACTAACCCATGCCTAACCCCCTCTCAACCTAATTTATGCCATAGGAACCTTTCCCTCTCATTCAATAAAACTGGGTTCATGAGATCAATAGAAAATATTTGACCCTCCTATCCTATCTCATCCTCCCGTGATTCAAAACATGGATTCCCATATCCTTAATCCTATTCCTTGGTATATAACCTATCCTATCATGCCTCTTGGATTCACTTCATGGATTTCTTTAGGGAATTCTCTAGACAAAGTAGTCCATTAATCAAGACCCTTTCTAAGTTTTCCCTAAGATTGTTTAGACACATGCTCCATCCTTTTCCTTTGACCTTTCCAACATCCCCTTTATTAAAGAATGAAAGGCCAAAACATCTAACCCATTGTTTATTGATATCTTGTATAATGAGTTCATGATAAAATGAGTCCTTTTTATCCTATTTTCACCTTTAAAATCATTGCATCTCATGTCTATAATGCCCTTAATTCTACCCACTTCTCTTTTTATCCTTGGAACCTTCAGTGTTTCAATATATTTGAGAACAATCCTCTCAGGACTAATGAGATACCCTTATCCCTTGGCCCTAATACCATCAACACACATTTATTAGTGCTCCTATTGGACTTAAAGTACAACATTCCCCTTAACCACCCTAGGTTGGATGCGATTGTAGTTGTTACATGTACCTTCAAGGGAGAGATATCATTATTCCATGAAGGAAATACTATTTCATGTTGTGGGACCCACCCCCTTCTCTCACCTTCCTCAGAATACCTCTATCTTAGAAGTTTGCATCACTAGGTCATACACATCAAGCCTTGCTCAATTTTTTTCCTTAAATGTATGAGAATCATTGGGGGACCCAATGTGGTTTCCTTACTCTATCACATCTCTATTCCTTTCAATAAACTCAAGGTATTCATCCTTTTCCTTCCCTACCCCTATCCTTTGAAAAATCAAGGAAGGTCTCTCCCTTGTCCTAAGATTTAAAATGATGACTTGAAATGACTTTGTTAGTTTCGAGGGGTTTCCATAAGGATTTAACAAGTTAAATGAAGCCATATTGAATCAGATATTTTGGGGTGGATATTGTCCCACACATCATTGGTAATAGATAAATGATGTGTTGGTAGTTGCTATCACCAAAAAATTTCTCATACAAATATAGACAACCGATGAAGAAACAATCAACACAAATACAACATGCACCCAATAATTACAGGAGTATCACAATCAAAATTGGCCAGATAGTCACAAAACTATGCAAAACCGATCCTGAATTTCCATTCATATTCAATAAATATAGCACAATCACATTTGTGTGGGCTAACACAATGTACAATGTGCAGGATTCATGACTGACAATCAAGAAACTCGCGTGGATGCAAAAATGGCACATTAATGATTTTGGTGGAGCCTCAACCACTTCTGGGATGAACTAGATCTCAACCATTCCCCAAAATATCCCTAAAATTCCACCTTGGGATCACTGAAAGGATGGGAGGTACCTTCAAAGGCCTCCCCATTCACATATGAAACTAGTTGTGAAATATCTAGCAATCCTCCTATAAATAGAGGATCATTGTATGCAAAAGAGGAAGAATTCCATTGCATTGTTATGTTGTCCAAATAATCTTGGAGAAACCATTTCTTCTCTTAAGAATAGCCTGGGAAAGCATACCATAGGGAAATATTTTCACCTCTTGGGAAGCTTTTCCATAAAGTTCTTCAACATTGTCAATAAAAAATAGGAGAGTAATAGCTCTACTTTGAGGGATTCAAGATCCCTCCCAAGGAGGAATATGGAATTCATAAATCCCACATTTATCCTCTCGACGTTCTCAATTTCAAATACCATTCTCTATTGGGTAACCATTCTTTTTGTTCAATTTCATGAATCCTTTGTTTATATTTTCTTAGTCTAGTTTCCATTGTTTGTTATTCCTATATTGATTTATTTCTTGCTTTGTATCTTGTGGGTTCACTAACCTACTAACCATTGTTCTGTGTTTCTTTGCTGGCTTACCAAGGAAATCAAAGGGGTATTGTTTTTCTCACCCTTGTGATCAAAAGCCCCAGACAATAGCACTCCACTCCTCTTTGCCTTCCTTACTCTCTCTCCCTCAACTACTCAAACCTACCAGGGAGTAGTCTCCTTCTTAATTATATATCCCTATTAGTTTCTTTCCCCCTTTGTTTGTCCGATAAATGGATTATCTCCTCATTTATGCTTATCTCAAATAGGTCCTAACTCAAGAGGATGAAATCCTAACAATAACCAACTCACATTCTTCTCTCGCAATATGTTAAGTGTGGTCATTTCATACTATAGGATATAGTGACATTATCACATTTCAAATCAAAGAGAGAACATATATTTCTTCCTCTCCTCTATTTCCATTTCTAAATCCAACCTAGAATCATTATCTCTCTCATGTTTCCCTCTTATAACTCTAAATTGCACCATACATGCATACCTGGCATCAGGCCATCTTACTTGCTATTTTTGCCAAGCCATCACTGAGCAACTCTTCTTAAAAACCATATTTTTGAAGATGTACGTGCCCTGCACCATTACTGCCTGCATACACATGCTTTATGCACCACTACAACTTGCGTGTGTATGCTAGCTGCACCATTACAACTCGCGTATACTCACAAAAGTTGTAAAAATTAAAAAGTTGCAAGGAATTCATTGAGATTACGGGCTATTGGGTAGTTTTCCAATTGTCCCACCGCCTATAGCCCATCACCCAACCAAATAACCATATTTTTGTCATATAAAAGGAGGTTTTAGGGTCTCATTCCAAAGCGAAGCATAAGAATAGTGAAACTCTGCCCATTTCACTTTCCCCCCTTGCCCTAAGAATTTGCAGCCACATTGTGAGTTTTGAGCCAAAATTCCCTATTCTTTCCTTTTTACCTCCATTGCAAGCCTAATCCATTCCCTAGAGAGAGTTGAAGAGGAGAAATATACGTGGAAGCGTAGTTGGATCTTGGTGAAGAGGAGCCCGGACCAGGTTCAAGGAGCAGTCACCAATCTCATTGTAAGTAACTTTGTGAGATTAATAAAAAGGAATACTTTTTCTGTCCCGAATAAGATGTGTTCAATCTTTATGTTAGATTTATATTTGATTATGACATCTAACCCACTAATTCATATATGAGATGCATTTTCGTAGTTCTTTTTTTTTCTATTTATGAATGTAGGTCGGCCTTGGGAGGAGAATTGTAGTTAAGGAACGACCGAATGCAAAAGGATCAACACCAGACACAGAGTTTAAGGTGGAGTTACCAGATATTTTTACCTTGTGTTTTATGCATGAATGTGGGGTGTATTTGGGGTAGTTGTTAAAGAGTAGGAGACTTTAGACAGTTAGCTCTGCCTACATGTTGAACCCTAATGTAGTCCATAGTGGGGTTTTCCCGCTATAGAATTCCCTCACTAGGTATAGCATAGAATGATCACATCTCTCCTCTTTCCCTCAATATTTTTATCCCAACATCACCACCTCTCTCCTCTTACCCTTTCTAGGAATTATCTAGCATCATTACCTCCCCCCATTTCACTCTTGCTAGATCCACCCTAGCATTGTCACTTATCTTCTCTTCATTTTCATTATCCCCATCCTTTCCATGAGAGTTGGTGTCACTGTCCCTTCCCCACTCAGTAAAAATAAATAACCTCTATGATGTAGGTATCTATCTCATCCTAATATGTGCCTACACCATTAGATATTTCCTACAGTTCAGTGCAAGTACTAATCTCTTATGATTACTCTTGCTAATGAGTTTATAGTTATTTGTTGTTATTGGTGTTAGATTTTCCCATGTTCTATTACATGTTATAATTATTATTTCACTAACATAATGATTGGAACTTTATGGTCTAATCTCATATTTTAGCTATTTATTACTCATTATCTCATTATTTTCACTTCATAGTTTAATAACCAATTTCCTTGCATGTTCCCTTATCCCAAAATCCCTACTAATCATGCATCTCTTGCTTGCTAATATTTCTTTCTCTTTTTTTCTTCTACTTGCTTAATACCATACTAATCCATAGGGAACCCTTGTGACTCCGCCTTGCACCAATGATTATGGCATGGAGGCCTACAAACATACTATATAATAGGACCAACAGGTGGAATATTTCCTCATGAAATCAACTCAATGTATTACACTACAAGAACCCCTAAATTACTCCTATGCATTCACTAGCTTCTCTCCTTCCTTGCAACTTTCTACTACTCCCATATCATGGATAAAAACTCCTATGGAGGGGGGGGAACATAGCACATGGAATCCATAATTGGGTACTCACTTACTCTTATCTGTTATCACTGAAAAATCGTCCGCAGCATTGCACACAATGGTTGAAGAAAGACACCAATTCTAATAGAAATTAGTCCACCTACAACACCAAAATCCATCAAAAAGGAAAAAAACTATATATTTGGTTCAAAAATCAAAGTGCGCAAATTCACCAAAGCAAGCACACACACTATGCACAACATGCACGACCAACACATCCCTAGGCGCACATTGTGTGAAAGATGCGCGACTGTCTACGAGAAAATCCACACACTTCTCATGAATGATGTATTTATGAATCTTGTCGGCCTCTCAACCACTTCTAGTCCGACCTCCAACACGATTTGACACTCATATCTGAGCGAAATATAGCTTAGAGGTTGGTCAAGGGCTAGGAAGTTCCCTAAAAGGCCCCTTGTTCACACTATGAACCAATTGTATCTTTCCATGAATGGACACTATAAATATGTGCCATGGGTGTGATAGAAAAATAAGAACTTCAAGGTATTGTTATGTTGCAAGAATTATTCTTGGAGAATCCTCTTTTCTCTTTGAATCATTCAAGCACTATAGCAAGGGCCATTCCACTCACCTATTGAGAGTATTGGCATTGTATTTCTTCACCATTGTCACTTTCCATTTTTATGAAGAGAAGATATCTCTATTAGGGAAATCAAGAGGCCTCCCAAGGAGGAAGAGGGGATTCATAAATCTCTGCCTTTATCTACAGTACTAGCATATCAATACATTGATCCATTGGTAGCTATATCTTGGTAATTTTTTTTATTTTCATGGTTCTAGTTCTTGCAAGCTTCTCTAACATTTATTTCTCTTTGTTTTTAGTTGTATTTCATCATTTCATGTGTATTTGGTTATCTAATAAAATCACAAACCTCTGTTGTGTTTCTCTGACTTAACTAGGCAAGCAAGTGTTGTGTTTTTACTCACCCAAGTAGAGAAACCAACACAACAGATTGGCGACCATACTGGTATCGGTATCAAATTCCTCCCTATTTGAGTCTTGAGATCACTTCTTTCTAATTGTTTGGATATGTAGGTACCAAAATTGGCCTAATCCAATCTTCCAAAGTCCAAATTCATAGCCAAGTCAAGAGAATTTCACTTGAAAATTTATTTCCCAACGCGTGACAGGAAGTGTGCGGATTTTGAGGCACACAGACATGCATTCTGTGCACTATGCACATGACATCCTTCATAAATTTATGCATTGTGCGCACTCTGCGCCCTCTACGTGACTGTCAAAACTACAACCCACTCATAAGTTCATTTTTTGCAAAATTGTAAGGGTTTATGAGTGGTTTGAGGGCCCCTTGCCTTCAAATTTTAAATTCCTGTACTTTGTAATGAAATATCACTTTAATTATAATACTTTCTCACAATAAAGGTTAGCTAACATAAGCACATAGGGGTAAGAAGAATCATTATTCTTCTCTTTTCTTTGTTGCCAAATGGATGGCTCATTTGGCATTTAAAACTTTGAGTTAAAGTTATTGCTTTTTCAAATACAATCAACTAAATTGGGACTAGAAATCAATTTCAACCCTCAAGTATGCTCCTCCCCCCAACCCAAGTGTGATCTCAGGAATCATAAACGGTGGTTGAAAGGAAATTTCATCTCCCTTAAAAAATCATTAGGAGAGGAAAAAACCCCCCTAGGGTACCTCTTAGTTTTGAAAATTACATTAAAGCTTTGTAAGGGCCCATACATTCCCACATGTTTGCAATCTTAGGATAGTTTCAAAATGCTTTCTTATTCTAGATAACACTCTAGGAAAGTTTTAAAGATCAAGTAATGGGCCCATACATGCCCACAGTCTACAATTCTAGGATAGTTTCAAAATCTTTCTTAGTATAGACAACATTCTAGGGAGTTTAAAGGATTTGTAAGGACCCATATGTCCACATTGCTATCTCTTTAGGGATTTAAATATTCCGCAAGGTTGTACCAAAGAAACATAGTAAGATAGGTAAGAATATTTGTAAGGACCACATGATGTCCACATGCTGCAATCTTACACTTAACTTATTAAAAATATTTTGCACATTTATCACTTTATTTCACACAAATCCACTCATCACACACATTATTTCTATTAGAATAGTGGAGGTCAAAGTAAGCTTTATTGTTAAGTACCCACAAAGTACTTCAAAGGAATTATGAAAGATTCGACTACTTCTTTAGAAATTATCCACACCAATTTAATTCAAACGAGGTTAGTCCATGACCCCAATATCTTATCCCACCACATCTAAATTTTTTCTAAGAATGCACTAAATTTTCCTCCACGGAAGGTGCCAAAAGAATTTTTTTAGTCTAGGTAGGATCTCGGGGGTAGGCATCCAAATAACCCCCCATTATTAGGTTCTCACATTTTGAAACAATAGAAGTTGAGAATAAGGATCTTTAAAATCCTCCAAGTCAAGTTGATCCAGATGGATATTGGTGGCCACCCACCTATTCCAACTGGCTTCTCGTGTCCATTTTTTATTCAACACGTCTTTCTGTACTCCTTTATAATTGTGATTTCTACACTTCTGGGGTTTTTTGAAGCCTCACACATTCTCCAGGTGGATACGGGTGGCCTCTCTCCTAATCCAACAGGATTATTTTGTATGTTTTCATGTCAACACATCTTGTTGTACTTCCAGGGTTGTTTTGGGGCCCTAAACATTTTTTTTTTACTCGCCACAGTTAGACTGTAGAAGAAGTTAGAGTCTGATGATGGAATGTGTAGTTCTATGAAAGACCTTTCCAACAAACTATCACACGCCTAAACCAGAGGTCGTATGAAAAATTTATGACCCTAGGAAGTTGAGGTAGCAAATTACACCAACTTACACATAGGGCCCACATGACTTTTGTCATTTCACCTTCTAGGGTTAGGTTTTTGGATGTATAGGGTTTTGGCATTCATGAGTGATATGAAAAGGGCCTTTGGATCCTCACGGTAATCCATTTTTCTCAGACGTATGCACGTAGAAGCCACATCTCTTCTCAAAGATAGATACCACCATTCGAGCAAGTTCAGTTCTGTAGTTTTACAGTTTCAGCCTATTTCATTATTTAATAGAAGATATTGTTCACTGGATATTTTTGTTATTCTTCCTATCTCTATATTTATGATATTTAGTCTTTTAATCAGTTCAATCCACTCATAAATCCGGATCAGTGGTATAAGAGCAGTCTTCTCTTCATTTATTTTTCTTCGTGCATGTCCCCGACAAGTTTTGGGTACAAGAAGTTGGGACTCGAACCGATCGATCCATTACCAGATCGATTGCGCCAAGCCCGACAACAACCCATGGGAGACGAAAAGAAATATGATGGAGCGGGAGATCCTATTAAAATGTTTCTCGAGGAAGCCCTCGGATGACAAAGGAACAAAATGATGGACAACTTCGCGTAGATCCTTCGATGGTTGCCCACAGGAGAAGCGTCTTCATCAAGCGGCCATGCAACCCCCTTCAAGGTATAGGTAAATTTTGATATTCCATTATTTGAAGGACCGATAGATGCAGATGATGTAGATGGTTGAATCTTCTTGAAGAATATTTTTCGATCCATAATTTTTCCGATAGGGAAAATATCACTTTTGAACTCCTTAAGGTCGTTCCCCATGTTAAAGACTGGTGGGATACCTATTTTGAGAAAAGGGTCGTAGAGGAATCTGTAATTTTTGTGGTGGACCCTACATGGGATTCCTTTCGGGACGCCATTAAAGAACAATACTACCCTTTTGGAAGCTACGAGGACCAGTACACTAGATGGACCACCCTACGTCAAGAAAGGGACCAGAAAGTACCATACTTCACCAATATATTCCATACCCTATGCACCAAATTGGGTATCAAAGATTTTGAGTGTCATTTGGTGCTCAAATATTGTGGTTGTTTGCATAGATATATTCAAACAGAATTGGAGTTCCTGGGCATCGCCTCATTGGGCACGACTTATAGATATGTTGTCACAATCGAGCAGAAATTTAAGCAGAAACGACGAGAGTTTGGACCTGAAAATCCATCATAGTTGAAGTAGGGAAAAGGAAACCCCAACCCATACAACAAGGGACCAAACTGAGATGGCCACCCTTAGGAAAATCCATCCAAACCGAAACACAAGAAGGACAACAAGAAGATAAAGAAGGACACGGGAAAATGGTGTGAATACCATAAAATTCCTTGGCACAACACCGATGAATGTCGCTCCAAGAAATCCCTCGTGGTCGAGATGAAGGCTTCCAAGTCAGAGGCCAATTATGATTCCAAGTCAAATCCCGAAGGAGGGAAGCGGATTATCGATGTTGAAACCAGTGCCATGGTTGCTACCAAAAAAATAGGTCCAAGCAAACTAGAAGAACCAGAGGAAAGGGAACTCCTCTTTCACTCGCAGATGTGGGTCAAGGGGGATCCGATTCATTTCATTATCAACAGTCATAGTCAGAATAAACTAATTTCACCATAGGTTTTCAAGCGGTTAGACCTACCAACGACACCACACTCGCATCCCTACACCATCGGTTGGCTTCGAAAAGGAAGAGATCTTTGTGTCAGCCAACAATGTCATCTTCTCTATGACATAAAGCCTTTCAAAGATGAGGTACTGTCTGATAGTGCTCCCCTTTAATTTTTTGATTTTTCTTTTAGGTCAACCATATTTGTGGATGCGTCATGTTGTGTATGAGTCTATACCCCGCAGTGTTATTATTACTTTGGGTAGACAATTGTACAGGATCCCAGAGGTGGCATCGCCTACTTCTATTTATTTAATTTCTACTAATCAATAAAGTAACGTCATTTCACAGACCAGGAAGTTTGTCTTCTTTTTTATCCATGCTCACAGTAAGCAGAAGGTCATCACCATATCCATGGCCTCTACACAATGGCTCTCTTTGCAACAGAAGCAAGTGGATGTGATCATGGAAGAATACATAGACATCTTAGACTCACCTATAGGGGTACTGACACACTACCAAGTCAAGCATCCAATTGATCTGACCCCCAGTACACCTCTACCTAATGGACTAGTCTATCGATGCTCACTAATGGAGAATGACGAAATCATGCATCAAATCCAAGAGCTTATTAAAAAGGGGAACATCAACCCTAACTCCTCCCCTTGCGGAAGGTCTATTGTACTGGTGCAAAAGAAGGACGAGACTTGGCGACTCTGCATTGATTACAGAGCCTTAAACAAAATCACAGTCAGGAACTGCTACCCCATCCCCAGGATTGACGACCTTCTTGACCAACTCAAGGGGGAAAATTTCTTCAACAAGATTGACCTGAAGTTTGGATATCACTAGGTTCCCATCGAACCAACTGATGTCTGGAATATAGGATTCAAGTCTAAAGAAGGTCTCTACGAATGGATAGTCATGCCCTTGGGTTTAAAAAATGCACTAGCCACTTTCATGAGGTTGATGGATGATGTATTAAGGACCTTCACCAACTCATTTTTGGTAGTATATTTGGATGACATCCTCATCTTCAACAGAACGTGGGAGGAGAACATGCGGCATATTCAACAGGTCTTGAGCACTCTACGACAACACAACCTTTATGCCAACTTGGAAAAATTATCTTTCAGCATGAACAAGGTCCAATAACTGGGCTACATTGTTGATGAGAATGGGTTACATGTTGATCCAGCTAAGATCCAATTCATCTGAGACTGGCCATCCCTGACCACACTGACCAAGCTTCGGAGCTTCTTGGGACTAGCCAATTTCTACTGATGATTCATGTTGGGATTCTCCCATATTTCTTGGGTCCTCAACCAGGTGACCAAGGGTAGTGGTAGGGCCAAGTTCATGTGGGGGAAGGAGAAGAAAAGAGAATTTGATGATTTGAAACATTTCTTGTTCTTAGCTCCATTAATCTCCTTACCCGATCTGCAACAACCATTCGATATTGAGACTGATGCATATGACTATGTTGTGGGAACAATTATCACTCATCACGAGAATCTTGTGGCATACCATAGTGATACACTCTCCGATATTTTCTGGAAATACCCCACCTATGACAAGGAAATGTATTCCATTTTCCAAGCCTATTGTCAATGGAAACATTACATTCTGGGGAAAGATATAATCATACACACTGATCACAAGCCTCTGTAGTTCATACAGACATTGGGGAAATTGCATAACGACCACCATCAGAAGTGGTCCACCTACCTTAAGTACTTCCATATAAACATCAAGTATAAGACATGTATCTCCAATCGTTTCGCTAACTGCCTCAGTTGACCTCCTATGGCTGCACTCACCATTGTTCTCCATTCCCATGGACATGAAACATTGGATTGGCCCCAACTTTACCAACATGATATAGACTTCACCACAACATATCAGCTCTTGGGTACAGGCACCACTGTTACTAATTTTACCATTCAGGATGGACTCTTATTCCACCTGGGACATATCTGTGTTCCTACAAGAAAGCGTGCAAAGCTGATTTGGGAAGCCCAATAGAGTCAGGTGGCAGGACATTTTGGTATAGAGAAAATTGTGGCCATTCTTCAGAAACATTTTTATTGGCCAAAAATTCGAAAGGACATCAGCAAGTATATTAGGTCTTGCACTACCTTTGCCATTGCCAATCCATCCATCAAGAAGAAAGGATTATACACCCCTCTTCCTATTCACAAGAATTTGTGGGAATCCATCTCCATGGATTACATGTCTGGTTTGTTATCCACCAAGCACGAAAATGATTGTGTGTTTGTGATTGTTGATTGGTTTTCGAAGATGGCCATCCTCATAGCCTGTAAGAAGAATGTCATAGCAGTAGATATTGCCAAGATCTTCTTCGAACGAGTTTGGGTCCACTTTGGGATACCACAGACCATCATCTTTGACCATGATAGAAGGTTCCTCATCACCTTTTGGTCGAGTCTCTGGTCTCTGTTGGACACCAAGCTAAAAAAATCCACTAATTTCCACCCCCAAATTGATGGCCAAAACGAGGTCGTCAATCAAATAATTGTGCACATTCTGCGCATGTACAATTATAAGAATCCCCGAACATGGGACGAGAGTCTCTCATATGTTCAACACAGTTACAACATGGCTCTCCATAGTTCCACCAACCATAGCCCATTTTAGGTGGGTCTAGGATTCCAACCCTTAGGTATCCCATTTTAGGTGGGTCTGGGATTCCAACCCTTAGGTATCCCATTTTAGGTGGGTCTAAGATTCCAACCCT
This sequence comes from Picea engelmannii, assembly GCA_009831015.1. Classification (NCBI taxonomy): domain Eukaryota; kingdom Viridiplantae; phylum Streptophyta; class Pinopsida; order Pinales; family Pinaceae; genus Picea; species Picea engelmannii. The sequence goes on along the minus strand of ML783967.1, from coordinate 150,947 downwards.
TGGGACCCATTTCTTTTTCACTTCCTCTTGCCATTGCATAGACAAAATATTCCCCTGATTAGTCTGTGATCGAGAAAGACACCAAATTCATTGAGTGGATTCAACACATCTGCCAATAGGTCTAGGAGATTTTGTAGAAATCCAATTCTAAGTACAAGTAGTGCCATGATCAACACAGGGTACAACACCAGTTTCAGATTGGTGACAAAGTTTGGTTGCATTTGCAGAGGGAGAGTCTCACCGGGCCCCATCGGAAGATTCACCCACTTCATTATGGGCCTTACACTATCAACAAGGATTGGATAGCAATGATTTTGAGCTCAACACTCCACCCTTCCTTGGCATGCATCCAATATTCAATGTGGACCTCCTTCGGCCATATTTTCCACCATTATTGGACACCTATGAGATCTCCAAAAAAATAACACCAACAGAGCTCAACCCTGACTGCATGGAACAAGCATCCACTGATCATATAGTGGAAACACAGTTCAAGGGCACTCGCCATCAGCAGATCCAACTTTATCGGGTTGTCAAGGCAGGGAAAATCCTACACCAAGGCAAGTGGCTCACCTGGGGCCAAATCCAATAGAAGTTTCCTCACATGATGGGGGAACTCAATGCAATGGAGACCATTGATTCCTAATGGGGGAGGATTGATATAGATGGATATTGGTGTCCACCCACCTATTCCAACTGGCTCCTCGTGTTCATTTTTTATTCAACACGTCTTTCTATACTGTTTTATAATTGTGAGTTCTACACTTCTGGGTTTGTCTGAAGCCTCAAAAATTTTCTAGGTGGACATGGGTGGACTCTCACCTAATCCAACTGGCTTATTTTGTATGTTTTCATGTCAGCACATCGTGTTGTACTTCCAGGGCTCTTTTGGGGCCCTAAACGTTGTTTTTTTTTACTCTCCACAGTTAAACTGTGGATGGAGTCAGAGTCTAATGGAAGAATGTGTAGCTCTCTAAAATAAATTTCCAACGGGCTATCATGCACCTAAAATGAAGGTCGTATGCAAAATTTATGACCCTAGGAAGTTGAGGTACCAAATTACACCAACTTACCCATAGGGCCCACATGAATTTTGGTGTTTCACCTTCTAGGGTTAGGTTTTTGGATGTCTAGGGTTTTGGCATTCATGAGTAATATGAAAAAGGACTTTGGAGCCTCATGGTAATCCATTCTTCTTAGACAGATGCGCGTAGCAGCCACATCTCTTCTCAGAGATAACTACCACCATTCGAGCAAGTTCAGTTCTGCAGTTTTACAATTTCAACCTATTTCATTATTTAATAGAAGATATTATTCACTGGATATTTGTGTTATTCTTCCTATCTCCATGTTTATGATATTCATTCCATTAATCAGTTTGTTGCGCTCCTAAATCCATATCACAAGTGTTCCTATACCATAAGGTAGGGAGATACCCATGAAGGGTCGAAGGCCTAGGTCCGGTTGTTCTGCGCATCCCTCCTTGAGTCACCCAACTCTTGTGAGGGTATCCAATCCATGACCCATTTTTTAGGCCGAAAATATAAATGCCGCACTTTGACTGAGTTACTTAGTGGCCAAACATAGGAAATTTACCCAGGTGGTGGTTGTGGGATGCAATCACACCTTGATCATATTTTGTGTGGCTATTGGGAAATATCGCCAGTTATTTCAGGATATGCACCCTCTACCCCTCATTTTAACTGATTACTTAAACCTTCACTAGTTCCTCTTATGGTGGCTTTAGACCCCACTGTCGAGTGTTATTGGAAGGTCCAGTGCTAAATTGAGAGGAAGGAAGATAGGTCTTTTAGGACATGAGGATTTTTTTTTCCCCCACACGGAAAAAATTCACCTATCCACATGCTTGTTTACTTTACAATTGATTTATGTATGATGTTCATTTGATTACATGCAATTGTAAGTTATAATATTTTGTGAAGGTCAATAATATAACAAGCTCTTGTTAATTTATTTCTCTCTTGTCACCATTTGCACACATTCACTTTGCTAGTCAGAGCCATAGGGGAACCACAAAATTCCCATCGTTATAGACGCTTGAAAAATATACCTCCTATTCTAGGAGGATTCCATAGCCTTTCCAACCCATCACCTCAACCATCTCACACACCAGTGAGTGCTACTGTCCTAGGATCATATTTACTTGGTTCCACTTTGCTTGGGTCAACTAGCCAAGGAAATCCATTGATTGGTTCTCCTTCACAAGGAGGCGCGAGTCAAACTTATTCTCAAGGAAGAAGTACAAACCCACCAAATCCCTCTCAAGGGACAGGTCCACTACCTACACACACAATGGCTAGAGCTAATCCTCCGGTAAATATCCCCTTTCCATACTTGGCATCCCTTAACATTCCTGATTTAACCAAACTCACGAATGATCCCATTTTACATGATGCCACTTGGCCCAATATGCTTACCAAATTTCCTTCAGACATTTCAAAGTTTGAAATAAAACCAGGGGAAGACCCCATAACCATGTTATGACCTTCCACTTATGGTGCTCTTCAAACAACATCATGGATGATTCCATCCGCTTGAGGTTATTTCAAAGAAATCTCACTGGTTCATCAACCAAATGGTATGTGGATGAAAAATCAGGGTCCCATGTGACCTTTGAATCATTGGCCAAGGCCTTTTTGTCCTTTTTCCAATTATTAGTACATCACGAGATTGGATTGGAACTTCTCTCCAAGTTCAAACAAACCACTTCTATCCATATCGCTGACCACATCCATGAATGGCGACGACAATGTAGTTTGTGTAAAGCAGAAACCACCAAAGAACAACGCCTTGATTGGTTTCTTAAATTGCTCATCTATGTTATTTCCAAATATGTAGCATCCAATTCCCCCCAATTAGAATATGAAGTCATCAACAAGGCCCATCAATTTGATCTCATATATGCTCAATCAGGTTACTTATACATAGTATTACCTGATGCACCCAAACCCATACCATTTGGACAGGACAAACCTGGGATGTCGCATGTTGTGGATGAGTTGATTGGTTCTATGATAGATCACAACCCTTACGGCCACCCATCACCTACTTATGGTGCAAATCAATATCCTCAAACATATGGTGGGATGCCTTATTACCCTCCTCCCACTCACCAACAATCATACCCCGTTTCCCCCCCTCCACCATTGGGGGAACCCCCACCGATACCCATGATGCATCCGGTCTCTCAATCAAGTATGGGTCCATTCCCAACCCCCATATATAATCCCAACAATAGTGGAGGTACTTAAAATTTCTATACGCCATATGGATCGTCTCCACAAAACAATCCATATTTTCCATTTTCTGGTCCTCCCTGGCCGGTTGCTCCTCCACCAGGACAACACTTGTCGACATTAACTTTTTTCAACCCTCTCCCATTCAACATATTCATTCTTTTGAACAGTTGAATATGGAAAATCCGACCCATCAGCTGAATAATGCCAAGAATAAAGGAAAAAATTGAAACAATAACAACCAGGGACCAAGAGGAAATAACCCCCAACAAAACCATCCCGTCGGGGACAAACATAATCAAGGCAACCAAAAACCCCAAGGGGGAAACAATAAAAATCAATCACTCCAAGGGAAGAACAACAATCTCATAAATAACTTCCCTTGTGCTTTATCTGGGAAATATGGACATTATACTCACCACTTCCCCCAAATTACCGAGTACAAATGGATGAAAGAATCCAAGAACACTCAATGCCCCCCGACGCCACCCGCCCCTTAGCAGGCCCCACAACATTATTTTCAACCATCACCTATGGTCATTTTGTAAAACCCCATTCCACACCAAGGTGTGATAAATACCCAACAAGATGTAAACTCTTCCTCGTCACAAATGGGGTGATATCAAAACCTAGGGCCTAATCAACCTGGAAATCCATTCGATCGCAATATCCTCCTTACCAACGAAGAGGAGATTATTCTACAAATGCACAATCATCCATATGACACGCCTCCTGAATCTGTCCCAACCACCTCATAAAAAAACTCCACTACAACTGGACAACCATTAATGATCCCATGCCCCAATACTGAACCAAATCCTCGTATACCCCGCATACCTCTATGACGGAATGTACATAACCCTCATGCTAGGGCATCCCATAACTACAGTATGGTCAAGGACTTAGCACAGTCTCCTACAACCATGTCTATGTTGGAGGTACTCCAAACCTGTCCTACACACCGAAAATCATTTCTTTCCACCTTGGGGGCAGTCAACCCTACTGATACTCGACTAATCACCTATTATTTAGATAGCGGAGAACCATGACTCTCTGCTCTAGTGTCCTTTCATATGCCAGTTAAAATTCAGAACATCACAATTCATCGGTGCATCATCGATGAAGGTGCATCCACATGCATCATGTCCAAAGTAGTATGGAAAAAAATTGGCTCACATGAGCTAGTACCATCTGCCATCACCTTGAGAACTTATGACAACCGACCATCATCCCCTGAAGGTCTCTTCCAAAGTGTCCATATCGAACTTTAGGAAAAAGCCATCCTGATTGACATTGAAGTTATCGATGCCCCACTTGATTACAATATCTTGTTCAGACATAGCTACATGTATGCTACAACGGTAGTATCCTCTTCTGTGTTTCGAATGATGATGTTCCCCCATAATGGGAAAATCGTCACCATCAACCAACTTACACATTAGAAGCCTAATCATTCCGCCAACATTGATAACATACTCCCCCTTGTCCGAACTAGCGTAGATGCTTTTTCAATCATTGACGTTGGTACTGGAATATTCAAAGACCCATCCTTGTTAGGAACTTATCATGGAGCACCACCGCTCCTCAACCCTTCTATTTCAACACAAGTGTGTGTAGTTTCCTCCAACATAATAGATATCGGAGACAATACTCCTCCCAAAAAGGCCTATCCCCACATCATAGTTCCACCAGACAGAGAACTACTACCTCAAAAATTCCCTGAGAAAAACACCACACCACTTGTCCCGT
>ML783967.1:124030-139406 GCA_009831015.1 Picea engelmannii | reverse complement strand
TTTTTAGAATTATGTGCATCCATCGTTGATGACATTGAGAAAGGCAATGTAAGTTTTTTATTTCTATTTTTGTGTCATTTATTATTTTTAGTATCATGCTAATGTTTTAATTTTATTTAACATGAAAATGTTATATTTTATTTTTATAGAATTTTGCTGAACGACTTTCACATATGTTAGTGGGGATTTACTCTATAGAGAATGATATCATGGATGCAATCAACACTTTTCATATTTAAAAGACACAAGAAAGAAGGAAAAAGAAACAAAAAGCAATGGAGGTTGAACCTGCAAGAGTAGACAGAGAAGAACATGAAAGAAGAAAGAAAAATCCTCATTCTAGAAATCCTAAAAGGGTTACATTTGAAAATGAGGAAACTCCAAATGGAGGTTTTGTTGAGATTGATCCCAATGAGGTAACTATCACTCCTTCTCACAAAAAGAAAAAACAAGATAAACAAAAAAGATCGATGGTTGATGATGAGTCTATTCCTATTGATTATGAAGAAATTGTTGATTTAGATGAAACACATTTAAATCATAAGGGGAAGAAAAAAAATGTTGATAATGTTCAAGAAGCCATCATTAGCTTAGAGTATTATAGTGAAAGTTCTAAAGGTAGCAAAGAAATAATAACACTAGGTGTTGATCTAGAGGATGGTATTATGAAACCAACACAAAATGCCATTCGAAATAGAATGAGGATGAAAAACTTAGTTGATGATGGCCACACATTTCAGTTGAATGTGAAACAACTTTATAAACCCACAGAAGGACAAGAAAAATATCAAATTAGAAAACCACATCACTTACATGTTCACAATTTGAAAGAATTGATTAGATACAATCCATATGCACATGTGGTTGACTACCTAGTTCTTGTTGACCCAATGGAAGTTCCTACGAGGGAAGAATTTGATAGATCAAAATGTTTTGACTACAAATATTATGTGATTGGAGGAAATCATTCTGCAGAGGCTAGAAGAGAATTGATGCAAGAATATCCCAATAATCCTCTTTTTGAGACAGTCAAATGCATAATTTATGTTGGTTTGTCAGATTCAGAAGAAAAGTTACTGGCATGGGATCATAACACAGACAATGAGTACAAAATGTCTATGACCTTCATTCAAAGTGTGAGATTTATCCATAATGAATTTTCTTAAATATGCCATGGGGAGAGATCAAATGTTGATGTTAAGTTTCAGAAGCAATGTTGCATGGAAATAGGATTCCCACTTGACGGTAAGAGTACAAAAGAAAAATATCGCAAAGGAAGTGATATATTTAGATCTATGGATAACTATTTTCAGTTGGGATTTAGAACTGGATAGTTATGGGATTTGATAGATCAGATCTTTACCCTATGGGAAAATGTTGGTATAAAGAATCAGAGAGTTAAGAAGGCTAAACCATTGATATGTGGCACAAGTAAGACAAGTCCCGACATAAAAAATCTTCCTGGTGATATGACTATAACACCTTGGAGATCAATACAAGGAGTGAAGGATGATAAGCTTATCTTAAGTATATTATCACGTGTTAGGTTGGGAGAATTGTCAATGGAAGAAATGTGTGATGAATTTAAAAAGTAAGTCTGTTGAGTTATTTTTATTTATTTTAGGAAAAGATAATTAATTTTTCCAGTTTAATATTAGTTTAACATTATTTTTGTGTTATTTAGTCACAAGGTGTATATGAAAATACAAGAGGAAATGGTCAAGATGTTGAATGAAGAAAGTTGGGATGATGTTAAATTCAACTATCCAGATTCAAGCTCTTCAACAGTATTGAAACAATTTTTTGTTGCATTCAAAAAGGTATGTTGATTTATTACATTCATATTATTCGATTGCAAGTTAATTTATTTATATTTTAATAGTTATAGATATATAACTATATGTTTGTTTGTTTCATTAAATATGCCAAAGAAGAATGCAGATGGAGTACCTGAAACTTTCAAAAGTTTTATTCAAAATGCTAAGTTTGAAAGAGAAAGAAGGAGATGTGTTCAAAATGTTCAACTTGATGACACCCTTGATCACTACATTTGGAATGGGCTCGACACTATTCAATATAAAGTGATATTAGGTGATTGTGAAAAACTTGCAAGTATTGTTCCTAAAAAATAATACTCCCTAGTTATTGCGGATATCCCTCGTGGTTATAATATCCCAAACATTGAATATGATACTGAGCCTTATACTTACCAAGCTTTCAGTAAAGTGGTTATGGGATTTATAGAAGTTACAACATCACCATTTTGGAGATTTCTAGTATTTCATTCAGACACACAACAAGGATTAGTACAATCAAGTTTCAAGGGGAAAGAAAAGACAAGGAGGCAATTTATTTGGTAAGATATTGAAAGTGTATGTTTAGCAATTAATATTATAAAACAATTTTAGTAATTCACAAGTTAATTGAAATTTCACTTATTTATGTTACAGGCACAAGCCAAATATTTAGAGCTCCAAGAAAGAATCATTTAAACATGATTTTGAGAGTATACATATTGCAACCTGGACAAAAGATGATTCTTATAATTCTATTCTTGTCAATGAAAATGATGGAGATACTCCTAGTAGTATATTGATATACAATGTTGTGGCTAGAAAGCTAACATATGCGGAAAAAGATTTGAAAGGAGAGATGGTTAACATTTATCAAAAAGCACAAGCATTAATTAATTATCTTATAGATAAATTTTCAAATGAAGGAGATTGGGTTTTGGATTTGTTCTTGGGTTCAGGTAAGAATTATGATCTAATATTTATGAAATCATACTTCAATCTTAGATTAGTTTTAATTTATATTTTTACAGTATCTAACTTCATTATTTATTTTGTATTTTGTGATTAGGTACAACATTAGTGTGTTGCCTACAGAAAGGAAGAAATTGCATAGCCATTGAAAGTGACCCAATACAATGCAGTTTTATTCAACAAAGAATTAATGCTATTCCAACTCTTCCAAATGAAATGCAAGAAGTTAGCTCGAGGAAAGGATATTTTAGTGAATCAAAGGTGGAAAAATTGTCAAAGGAACCTTAAGTGCCATTAGGAGGAATGATTGGAAAGGATCACTTTGGAGAACTTGCAGATATCAAAGAACCAATGGAAGAATAAAATGACACAATGGAAGCACAAAATGATGTCAAAGAAGATGATGATGTGTCTGTTAATCATGATGAATTTGGGATCTATGATATTGTTGATTAGTTTAAAGATGGCTTTGAAGACGATGCTCAATTTTGCAAATTTTTGATGAGTTATAACTGTAATGATTTGACTTTCATATTTGAAAATAAGAATAGAGATGTATCTCTTTTTGTTTTGTGTTGAATCTTTTTATTGTTTCTTTTTTTGTTTTATTTGTATGTGAATCACTATAGATTGGAAAATTTTATTAAATGTTGTCATTTTTTTACTTCAAATGTATAAAATTATGAAAGAAAATGATAATTTTTTATAAAATTTATATTTTTTTTGTTCAATTATGTCCATAAAAATGCTTTATTTGAGATGTTATTTTAAGGAATATGTACCAAAATGTATAGGCTTTGTATGATATATCGCTATAAAATGTGTATTTTTTTGATAAATATTCAAAAGTAGTGTTATTTAACTACAATTTTTTTCATTTTATTGAAGTAAAGGTAAACAATGTGTTAAAAATGATGTTTTTCAATATATTTAAAAAGTATCGAACAATAAATTAACTAAGGAGACAAATTTCTATGAAAAATTGAAACTTCGAAAAAGTAAATGGCAACAAAAAAATTTAAGATTGAAAGAAGCATGAAAAAAAGACTAAAAAAGGAGTTGAATAAAAACAATATATATATATATATATAGAAAAAATTGAAAATAGATAATAAAAAAATGAGCATTTAAAAAAATAATGTGGAAACATTGTGGATCAAAAAATTTAAAATATCAAAAAACACCTAAAACCAGAGAGGAGGTGATACCGGTAGCACCATTTTTAAAAACAAGGTAAAAAATTGGACCCTCCAAAAAACAAGAACTCTGGAGAGTTCTCATTAAGTTGGTAACTATGTTTCTCACCCACATGAGTTGTCCCATTCATAGTTCCCCTTGGCAACTTGAAACTCATGTTGCTTTTCACCCCCTAGGATTGGGAGTCCCGATAGTGTTTTCACTTCCAATAATGAACCCCATACTTCTTCTCATCATATTGCTAACCTTCCCAATGAACTCCCTGGGTCACATCATCCTACACTTGGTTCTATTGACTACACCCACGCAAATCCATTATCCCTCCATCTCATCCACCATCAGTTTTCCCATCTACAACTTGTCCTCCATCCATTTACCTAACACAAAAACCCACCCATGGGGCCCCACCCTCCACCAATTCTCTTTCACAAACTTGTGCCCTAAACAATCCAAGCCATCTTTCACTGGGGCACCTATTTCTATATCTGTATGCTCAACCCAAATTCTTTATTTCTTTAGTAATTGTATAAAGCCCTTGTTTCCAGCATATACATAGATTTTTAGTCGTCATCCTTGATAGCCTTCTTTTACTTGGCCACGCAACCCATGTTTCCCTTGGTTGGGGCCTTCACCCCATTTTTCACCTCGCCACCATTGACAAACCCCGAGTATCCCAACTCCATGTACCCATGATCTCTGAGTTTTCCCACTTCTTCAGCCTCCAACACAGTTTAACCCCATGTCTAGTTGTCCCCTTGACACTAGATATATTTTTATGGTTGCTTCCAATAATCCTTCTACACCCCAACCAAGGGAAGTACCGAGTCCCATAGCATCTTGACTTTGTCCATGTTACCCATCAGTACCTGATATCACCTATCACTCAGTGGATTTTGAGAATCCCTTTTTTCTCGACATCGTGTCTCCCTTCCTGTTGACATCAACACAGTTTCCAGAAGGACGGCATTATATTGACTCTCATTACCTTTTCAATGAGGAGTCTCGGATGGAGCATAGAGAGTCATCATTGCTTTATGATTCTATTGACCCCCATAACATTCAACTTCAACAAAATCTCATGTTAAGGTTGGTCTTACTATGTGACCTTTCAGTTATTTCATACCAATTGAAGACCTTTGAAGTTGATAGGCCATTATGCCTATGAGTCATCGACACTTCTTATAGTTTTCCATTACTCACTTCAGATCCAGTTCACCAGTATGAATCGTCATCTGTCCTTATCAACCATCCCTGAGGGCGCTACATCTATCTACATCATCATACATCTTTAGTTATAGTCCCACATTTTGGTTTCATGACACACACATGGGTCATGCCTGCCTCATTTGTATATAGATTTTATTTTTTCTCCCTAGCGAAAGGTTTGGTTCCCATAGTTTTCCCTCTTCCTCTGGTGGATCGCTCTTGCAGATCCTCTCTTCACTCTTCCTTACAATGACACTCTCAACAAAAGAAACATTGATGTATTTTGGTTATATGTATGCTCTTAACCTCACACATCATGGGGCATCTTTTATCACTGAAAAATCATCCACAACATTGCACACAATGGTTCAAGAAAGACATCAATTCTAGTAGAACGTAGTACACCTACAACACCAACATCCATCAAAAAGGAAAAAAACTATATACTTGGTTCAAAAATCAAAGTGCACAAATTCACCAAAGGAAGCACGTGCACTATGCGCGGGCTAACACAACCCTTGGCACACACTGTGTGCAAGATGCACGAATGTCTATGAGAAAATCTATGCACTTCTCATGAACGACGCATTTATGAATCTTGTCGGCCTCTCAACCACGTCTAGTCTAACCCCCAACATGATTTGACACTCAGATCCGAGTGAAATCTAGCTTGGAGGTTGGTCAAGGGATAGGAAGTTCCCTAAAAGGCCCCTTGTTCACACTATGAACCAATTGTATCTTGCCATGAATGGACACTATAAATATGTGCCATGGGTGTTCTAGAAAAATAAGAACTTCAAGGTATTGTTATGCTACAAGAATTCTTCTTGGAGAATCCTCTTTTCTCTTTGAATCATTCAAGCACTATAGCAAGGGCCATTCCAGTCACCTCTTGAGAGGATTGGCATTGTATTTCTTCACCATTGTCACTTGCCATTTGTATGACGAGAAGATCTCTCTCTATATATGTACACACTCATATTAGTGATTTACCTCCTTTCACCCCTCTCAAGCCCCTAGGGATTCTTTCATCTATAATCTCTAACATATTGACAAGGAATCCTTTGGATATATTGGTTCCAATATTTCAAGTTTGATTGACTCATCATATGAGTCATGACATATTCATTGGCATAGTTCCACTCATACCTTGGAATTTTCAACCCTACAACCTTGAGGGAGGTATCATCCCCTTTAAGGGCAGCGTGTCTCTCTCTTGGTTATATATATATATATATATATATATATATATATATATATATATATATATATATATAGAGAGAGAGAGAGAGAGAGAGAGAGAGAGAGAGAGAGAGAGCTTAGTGCAAGTCATTATAGGACATGGATCACTCTTGGAGGACTATCACAATTCTCCACTTCATCCTAGGGAGATTTATCATCTAAAACAATGGATTATTTCCATTAGTATTCTCTTTTCATTTTTAGAATTAGGGTTTATATCACACTAAAGGAATTGACAATTAATTAACCATAATTAGATGGTACAATTTCCTTTGTTAATTAGCTAGTAAAACCTAATTTGGAACCTGTTATCATAGGATTTGTACTTGTGCAAAGCCCTTCACAAGATACAAATTGTGTGTAACAATTAGAAGTACTTGTCACTGTCACCTAGAAAAATAATTCCCTCATTTTAGCATTGGGTGAAGATCCAACACAAGGGAAGCTTCGCTTGTGACAACAAGGGATCCTATATCAAGATAGAGGGAAGTCTACTAACCCCTATATTGGTCACTCAAAGGGACAGGCTAGGTATAGGAAAGTAGAAAGGTTAGGATTATTTAGACAAGGTAATTGGTTGAAGTGTGTGAGACAAGAAGTATTCCAATGCATATATTGACTATTAATAATCTAAACCAATCACTAATCACCTCTAAAACACTAGCTTATCAAGTAAAATGATTGTTGTAAAATTGCAGCAGTAAGCATGTGTATATTACCAAAGTGTATTTTGTAGCAACAACAAGAAATCAACTTAGAAAAAATAGTAATTGTATAAATTAAGCTTTCAATGAGTATATCAACATCCAATTGTTAAACAATATTTTTGAGCACATTACACCACAATATTAAGTAATTTATCAGCAATTAGTCAATCCCTAATGGCTATAATTAATGATTTACAATAGAAATAAGTAAATGATCTAATCAAGCAAAGTGTTGGGTTACTAGTTAGACACCTAGGCTATCAAGTTTCTTTGAAGAGAGAGAAAGAGCTTAAACTAAAACAATTTTTTATCATCACTTGAAAGAGAGACTAGTGTCGTTTCACTTCCTTGGGAAAATGGAGCCATGCACAACTTTAAGATCAAGTTATAAGACAAATAAAAGTTTAGGGAACCACACCCTAGGACTATACCCTCATAAGCCTAGGATGTATTCTTCTTTCCAAGTTCCCTATCTTAGATAAAAAAGAGAACCGGTTTTTAAACCCTAGGGGGATAGCCACTCCTAACCCCTAGAACTAAACACTAGATGATACATACTCCTAACCTTAAGGGAATATATGCTCTTGACATTAAGGGGATAGATACTCCTAACTTGTAATGAAAAACTTGAATGCTTCAACAAGTCAAGATAGATATAAAATAGGAGGGAGATAACCAATCTTAATACCTCCTAGAGTTTCTAGCAAACAAGAACCTAGCATACAAGGTAACATGCAACAATTACCAATATAATAGAGAATCCACCATATCATAACAAGAACATAGAATTAAACTTGAAAGAAATCACTTACTAAGACAAGTCATTGCATATGAAGAAACCCTAGCTTTATTTATCCACCAAATAAGAGGCATCCACGATTATCCTTCAAAACATTATGCACAAGACATCCATATTGAGAAAGAAAGAGATAGAATGAACTTTTTAAGAGAAGAGATGTCACAAAAGTGTGAGTTTGTATGATCAGTGTAAGAAATGAAGTTCTAGCCTTTATATGTGAGGTTAATCAAGTGTTTTTTCCACAACAATTCCTAAAAAAACAATGAATCCATGGTACAACTGGGGTCGATCCCTCAAGTAGCCTATAAAAATAATAAATTATGCTAAAAATTGTAATAATACCTCCAAATCCACACGTGTGGATGACTTCATGCTCCAAGAAGGTGCAAGAGGCCTCCAAAGGCCACGTCTCATCATTAAGGTGTCAAGTATGGTGGAAAATGACCTCTCCTCATCAAATTTCATGTATCTTCATGAAAACCCCAACTCATGAAAGTGGTTCCCCAGTGGCAATAAATCCCCAATCCATGACATCATCATCCATATTCTCAATGTCCAAGGTGAAAATAAAAGCATCCAAGTTGGAATGAAGGTGCATCTCATCTTTGCATGGTATCCAATCATGTGCTAGTGCAATGTCCTTCATCCAAATCCTAATAAACTCTGGGTACAATGCCCCAAGGTGTAGTCTTCTTGCCCATATTTTTTCTATCATGATTGTATTTTCAAATTAAAATCTCATATGTCTATCATCCAAGGTTAGGAGGTGTGAGAGCCTATATTGGAGAGATCCAATTCATCAGGTGGCCAAATGCTTTACATCACACATGTTATGTCCTACATAAAGTGCATAATGTACTTGGTTAAATCAAATGGATGCCCTACAAAGACCATTTTAGGTGCACCCAAGTCAATCAAAACCATGGAATCAAGTAAAAGAGACAATGACAAGGGGGAATAGTCCTTATAATCATGTAAATCAAGCCATGTATTAACACAAAATCTAGATCAAAAACTCTCATTGGATATCCCATCCAAACTTCACATAGGCTCAATACTTTATGCAATTTGGAAAGTTTAAGTATGGGAGGACCATCAAAAGAACCTATTAGGTGTGCCATTACCCAAGTAGAAAGGTATTTCCCTGAAGAACCGATAAGAGACATGTAATGAATGTGAGGTGGTCATGAGGTTTACTTATGGGCATGGGGGCATTAATATGAAAATAAAATTTGTGGGATCACCTCCATGAGTTCCTTTGTAAAGGGTGCACTTGGATATTGAATTACCCTTTCCTCAACACTTTTTTTCATTCTATACCCCTTATTTTTCTTTTTCTTTATTTATTTTTTATTTGCAAGTCCCCTAAAAATGGTTTCAAGCATCCTTCCTTTGATTTTTATTCGATATGTATTAAATTCCTCTTTGATTGATTAATGTTTTTATTTTCATTATGACTAGGGTAGATCTCCATTAATGAGGGGGTAGATCTTAATTATGGACTATGGATTTTAAATTTCTTAATTATCTCATTTCTTTATTTATTATTAGCTAGTTGCAATCTACCTCTGGGACTTTAGCCCCTTGTTCTCATAAGAGAATGATGTACATGAATTTTTGGTGTAAATGTAACCACATTACCCAAAATGTGGGAGAATGGAAGGATCAAGGATGAAAAATTGGTAAGTATGATCAGGAATGGTACACTACCGCTTTCAAGGAACCACCAATAGTACCCCTTTTCCCTAGGAGTGACAACATGGGACTATAATTCCTAGGATGGACACCAAGGTGAAACAAGGAAAAAATCATAATGTATAAGCTCATGATTCATTATCCAACTTCAACCTATGATCATTACTCAAATTCCAAATGTATTAAATATGATACTTTATATGAAACAAGGACTAATGTACCTCATAACGTGCTATATCACCATCTCCTAATGAACCTTATTGATTGAGTGTGATGATACATGTTGTATAAGAAGAGGCATATGAGGGGGATTTTGGGAATCTCTCTGTGGGCATGTTGATCATAATGATTGATGGGATCATTGCCTTCATTGTGAGCCATACGACATGATCTCCTCTAGTTACCCCTAGGTGGGAGGGGGTAATATCTGGCTCTAACATGGGGACATGCGATCATAGTAGAGCACATGAGAACCTCAACATATCTATTAGTCCAATACCTAAAACATGCATCACTCTAAAACATCCTCCTACATTCTAATATGCACACATTAGTACTACAAGGAAATGGGATGTTATCCACCCTGGTTTATGAAAATATAAAATGATGCGAGAAAGAAAAAAAACCATTTTCATCTATATATCATTTTTTTTCTTTTATAAAAATGCTAAGTTAACATGAATGCATGATAAATCAATGAACCATATCAATAAAAGGAAAACAATGCAACATAGAAAGCACACAACATAACCTATCTAGCCTACTACCCTACCCCACTTTCTAATAACAACGAGAAAACTAGGTATAATCATAGAACTAGTGAATCCATCCTAACATTTCATCAAAGACAAAATTTCTACCTTTGCTCTTAGTTATGAACCAAAGAAAAAGTACATCATGCAAAAAATAATCATGAGCCTGAGGAATGACTACAACATAACTGGATATAGAATCAAACTCATGCAAATGGGAGGGAGGAAAGACATCATGCCAATATATGTCTCCATAGGATTGCTCTACCCATCTCAAAATAATCCTATGATAATATGAAGGCTCATGAGGTGGACCCAAATATTCCCAAGAATTAATTTTTTAGTTTTTCTCACTCCCAGGGGCTTGGGATGGAATGAATAAAAATCTGAAGGAAGCATGATGACCATTCAAGGAAAATCCGTATGAAAAATGGGATGTTAATGTTCTTCATAAAGTATCTAACCCATCTTTAGATTCTAAGAAAAAATTTTGATCCATAGATAATATGGGACCAAGAACATAATTCCCATTCATATCTTTGATGATATAGCAAGATGAGAAAGAAAAAGGCTAGAAACTTCCATCATCGAATTCCTATCCTGGGAAAACTATAACCTCACCTTTATCAAATTTTGAGCATAAAGGTGGTTGAAAGTCTTCTTTGCAAAAAACGTCCAAGTGCTCAAAATAATATGCATCACACCTTATAGGAAATGGTTGGAAGTCATCATGAGAATTTTGCAATGGTTTTCTTCTAGATGGTTGAAACAAATCTATGAACATTTCATATTCATATCTCCAAGAACCTAGATAAAAAATGGTCATAGATGTATATTCTAGAGGTAACAAAATTGCATCTTTGATTCTAGAACCATTATTGTCATCATAAATTAGATATCCATCAAAATGAAAGAAATTATTATCCCATCTAAGTCTTCTAATGCATATGAAATCATCAATACAATCATCATTCTCTTCATTAGATGAAAAATCTACTACATCCAAGGGTTCCTTTAATAATTCTTCATTTTCCAAGTCATGAAAAGATGCATCATAGAAATCAAAGATTTGGAAAAGAGTACAACTTACCTCATTCTTGTCTTCATGTGGAGAGATGGAAGCTTGGGTGACTTCATCTTCGTCAAATGGAGAAAAAAATACCAATGTATCATATTCATGAGGGCATTCTTTATGGATTGGGTCTTCAGCATGATGTACTTCATCAAAGTGATCTTCTTCAAAAAATTCATAAGGCAGCTCATGTTCTAGTTCACGTTCTTGGTAACTTTCCTCATGAATCTCTTCTTCAAGCTCTCCTTCATCAATCAAATCTGAATTGTCTTTAATGGAATCATGAGGTTATTCTTTCTCCTCTTCAAGGGTTTGGTAACCTTCTTAATGAATCTCCTCTTCAACAAGGTTAGAAAAATAACCCTTCTTCTTGGAGGGACAAAGTGAGATTGTGAAAATATCTTCATACTTTTGGGGCCTCAGGACCTAACGCTTGAGAAAATATTCAATGAAAACTGTGAGAGAAAATATACATTTTGGATTGAGAGTATGCGTAACCCAACTATTTTGTCTTGCTTACAGATATAATCAAAACATACTTATTAGGACATCTTCATGTGTTACATTTATCTTTGAATTGTACTTCAATCAATTCACAATATGAGGAATGGCTGAAGATGAATCACCGTTAAATTTTGGACAATCATCTGACCAATCTAGAGAAAAATGATTTGGCTATCCAGGATCATCTTTAATATCCATAGAAGGAAAACATTTTGTGAAGTTCCCATGATTCCATAATTCCATCACTTTAGTATATGCAATCTTACACAAAAATTGAGAATATGATGACACCTCAAAAAATATCAATCGAGTAGCCAGATGAACTTGCTAGACAAGGTTCATCAAAATGTGTATAAAGATGAAGGGATTATACCCTCAACAAAGTCACCAAGTAAGCTTATATAATATGGCTTCGGGGTAAGCTCACCAAGAAAGTGTCATAGGAAGAATGGAATCAATTCTCCCTAGCAACGATACCAAAATTTAATCATAGGATTTGTACTTGTGAAAATACCTTCACAAGATACCAATCTTACATAACAATTGGAAGTAGTTATCACTGTCATCTAGAAAAATACTTCCCTCATTTTAGTGTTGGGTGAAGATCCAACACAAGGGAGGCTTCCCTTGTGACCTCAAGGGATCCTATAGCAAGCTAGAGGAAAGTCTACAACCCCCTATCTTGGTCACTATTGATGGGTCAGATTGGCTTGTCAATCAGGTACATAAAAATCCCAACGAAGATTCCCAATTAGACTCACTCTCATTTGGTATGGAAAATTCCGACCAGTATTTGGGCCTAGTTTCCACTAACAATTAAAATAAAAAGAGGGAGACAAATAAATTGTCCCCCAAATAATTCTTACTTATCCTAAATCTTATCTAATTAAATAAAATGCAAATTATCTATTCTAACTATTTCTAACCTATCATGATCATGAGCATTTCTAAAAATATAGACATAGTATGAAATGGTATTACTGATAACAAAAACAATTCATTTTAACAAAAATAGATTGAAACAATAACTAAACAAATATAGTCATAAATAGTTACAAATTCCATCTACAACATCATCCATGTATCTATTAGTAACCACAATCTTATGAATGTTGATAGATTGCGTTGATTGTCATCGATGCCAACCCTTGAAGAAAGTCCGGTAACCAATTTTGGTAGCCCCAGAGGTGTGGTTAAGGAACCTGAGTTTGTATGAGGAATACATATATGAAGATCAATGAATTTGCAGGTAATACAATCATAGATGGATAATACACGTCGTTCCATTTCTAGTGATATGTGGTATGTCATGTAGTTCCTCACGGTTGAGGAGATATGGCTTAACGAAGTTGGAGAACCCTCATGAATATTATAGAAGCCCCTAGAAGGTCAACAAATAAGTCAATTACTGTAAAAGCTCCTAGAAATTCATCTAGAAGTTTACTAGTCAAAGTGGTTGTAACTAGGAGTTAATCATGGATAAATTTGTTGAGATAAGAAAATAATTAAAAATAAATTAGTTGCAACAAGAAGTGGTGAGTTTACTAATTATGGGTAAAGTAGTTGCAACAAGAAAGTGGGTTAGACATAAAAGAGGGAAGTTGGGTAAAACAGTTAAAATATGACCCCTATAGGAAGTCACTTGGAGATTATAATTAAGAGATAAAGAGACTCCCATTAGCACCTATTGAGCACATTTAATATCTATATTGTGAAAGGTTTATTGTAGGTACTCATTGATACATTTGAATTTGTGCAATCCTAAGGTAGCAAAGGATGAGTGATGGAAAAGTTTCATAGTTTCCGAAGGAAGAGGGAAGATCGCGAAAAACCCTGATTAGGTTCATCCCTACAGGTTAGACAATAAATGCCCCGCAAGGCATCCCCACGGTTTTCCTATAGCCTATCACACGAGGACCTATTGGATAGTCGGATTGGTCACGCGAGGCACTACCATATCTGAATTTTTAGGAGTGAATGTGGTTGCAAAAGTTGAGGAGAGGCTACATGAATTTTGATAATTTTCAAGTACAATAGATCTATATACAAGATAAAAAAAGGTATGTTACATGCTTGTTTTTAGTTGGATATTAGTGATTGAGTGAGATATGGTTATGGGAGATTGAGTATTTTCCCTGGAGGGATTATTATTTGTATGGTACATACTGTATGATACAGATCAACATAGGTACAATGATGGTATATTAGTTGTTTGTCATTGGCACACTTTGTTGGGTATTTTTTTGAGGAATATCTTGTATTTCTTGGTACATGGTTGAGGGATTTTGGTTGAGGTGTGTTGCTGAAGTTGTTGGTATAGATTGAGGCTTCATAATAGTGAGGGTTTGATGGTTGGTTGATGTGAGGTTTCACTACACTAGGTTTATGATTGTTTGTATATGTATGGAACCTGATTAGAGAGACATGATTGTACATGGTTTGAGCTATACACTTGTGACAATGGGTATGAGATCTATGTGATCAGATCTGATTGGTTGAGGAGATTATTGGTAAAGGTTGTTGGTACAGGTTATTGGTATAGGCTGTTACAAGTTGTTGGTACATATTTATGTGACATGTTTTACAGTGACAGATTTCAGAGTGACAAAGTGATAGTAGTAGCATCAGTTATTTGGCACTTGTACTTCAGGTTGGTTGGATGGGGAAAGGATAGGTGGTTGTAGCCACCTTTCGATTGTAGCTAGAGAACATAGGGGGTTGTATCCTCCTTGTTGGAGCCAGAGAATAAGGGAGTTGTAGCTTCCTTTAGGTTAGAGCCTTAGACACTAGGGGGTTGTAGCCTCCTTCTAGTTGGATTTGGAAAACAAGGAAGTTGATGCATCCTTTTTAGGAACCAAATATCAATATAGCATAGAAAAACCTCAGAATAAGTACTCAATGCCTTGAAAAAGAGAGAAATTCAAATAATAATCCTCTTCGAGGGGGAAAACTCCTTATGCCCACATAAATGTTCAAATACAAGATGATTCCAAATGAAAATGTCTCCTTGGTATATATGGGAGACTAGGAGGTATAATTACAACTAATGGACTAAAGCCAACATAAATAAAATAACATTACTAATGTAATATGCCCCAATTAAGGGGTGATGAGCCACTATTTAGGGATTAATATGCCCCTCCCCTTGAGACAAGTGTTTTCTGCAATGCTTGAGTAACTCTAGACGCTTCTATATACAATACTCATATTCCCAAGTGGAATCTTCAGTTGGTATTTTCCTCCATTTAATGAGATACTCTGAAATGGATCTATTCCTCAACTGGTGAATTCTTGTGTCTGTGATGGATTTAGGCTTCAATATGGTTTTTCCTTCCTCGTCAAGTTCTGGAAATATAGTTTGAACTGCGATCTTGTCACCTATAACCTTCTTTAAGCATGAAACATGGAAAACTGGGTGTACTCGTGAAGATGCAGGC
>ML783967.1:108543-121609 GCA_009831015.1 Picea engelmannii | reverse complement strand
GATTGTAACCATTGGATTCCTAGTACAACATCAACACCACCCATAGGTATAGAAATCATTGGACTATTCATTACATATTCCCCCATAGTAAGATTGATCTTATTGCATTTTCCTGAGCAATTGATAGTTCCTCCATCTGCAATAATTACTTGAAACTATGGTGCTGGATATACAAATCAATTGAGAGCTTTGGCTAATTTATAGTGAATGAAATTATGAGTACTGCCATAATCAATTAGGAAAATTAACTTTTTCATTTTTATATATCCTTTGATCTTGAGGGTTTGAGGAGTGCTAATTTCAGCCAATGCATTACACGATATCGTGGGACTCAACTCTTCAGACAAAATTGATTCTATGTTTTTATCTTGAGATGGTTCTTGTTCTTGTTCTTGTTCTTCTTCCTCTTCACAATCTATGTAGAGTAATTTCTTCTCACCACACTTATGTCCCTTACTGTACTTGTTTTCACAATTAAAGCATAAACCTTTTTCTTTTCTTTCCTCCAATTGTTGAGCTGTCAACCTTGTAGGTTGAGGTGTTTTAGAGGAAGGAGCATTATTCTCTCTATAGATGTTAGGATTGGTCCTTCTAGTAGCCATAGACATATTTTTACTTTCAACATTTCTTGCCACCCTAAATGCATTCTCCAATGATTTGGGTTCCCAAAGGCGAACCTCATGTTGAATGTTATCCTTTAAAGTTCCTATGAATACATCAATCAAGTGCTCATCTGGAATAATGTTACCTTTATATTCAATCTTTGGAAGTTCTCAATGTGCTCTATAGCTGAACCCTTTTGCTTGAGATTTATCAATTGGCTAAAGAAGGTATTTCTCCTTGTATCTTCATAGTGTGCTATCATTTATTCCATGAAAATTGTCCACATGACAAGTGATTTGTGAGAACAAATCCATCGATACCATACAAATTGATTGGGTTCTAAATATAAAGAAGCAATTTGTACCTTTTGTGTATGTGGCACATTATGTAGATCAAAGAATTGCTCCATCTGAAGTATCCATGTGATAGAGTCCTTGCCATCAAACTTCCTCATATCGATTTTAGGAATGTGGTTGGTCTTCAACCCAAAGTTAGATTTTCTCCATTCTTGATTCACCTTCCTTGTGTCCTCATCGTGAATTTCATGGGATACATTTTCACTTTCAGGTGTCCTCTCTATTAGTAAATTTTTCAATCCTTCCATGATCTCCCCTTTTAAACCATCCATCTTAGTGTTTATTGCCTCCAACTTAGATTCCATCTCTTGTAGTTCATGTTTTGTTACTGCCCTTTTTTGTAAATTTTATGTCCCTACACATTTCTTCGCCTTCATCAATATTCCAAATAGGATTGTCTGGAGGCTTATTTGGTGTATAAGTTCCCTTTTTTGGTGGCATGTTGGCCAAGTATCACTTTAAAACTTGATTTTGAGGTGGTTCTTCTAGAGAATCTTCCTTTTATTGTATCTCCAAAACTTCATCCCTTCTGAGTGTGAAATTTTATTTTTTGTAGGTCTCTGATATTTTATCTCTGCAATGCCACAAGTCTGATCAAAATTGGATGTGCCAAGTGGAATTGACGGTAACTTCCCCACAACTTGCTGATTTTTTTCCTTTCCAAGGGATCTCACTTGTATAGCGTGCCTCGCACAAATGATTGATATAAAATTATTAAACTCACACCAAAACTACTAAGGCCTGTCCACTATCCAATGAAATAGGTCTCACTCAATTTGGATACTCTAAGAGGAAGTTATGATTGTTTTACTCAGAACACCTGCTTGAGACTAGTCAATAGGACTAGTTACATACCCTATATTCCACAAGGTGTATCTACAAATTTAAGATGAACCAAAAGCTAAAATTTTTACCACAAATACCTTACTAATGTTGGTGAATAACCTCCATATTTTAGGGTCTGAAACGTTACAGAAACATTTTTATAGCAAAAATTCCTCAATGACTCAATTCAGGATGATTCCATAACCCTATCTTAGAAAGGTTGTATCT
The DNA here is from genome assembly GCA_009831015.1 of Picea engelmannii. Classification (NCBI taxonomy): domain Eukaryota; kingdom Viridiplantae; phylum Streptophyta; class Pinopsida; order Pinales; family Pinaceae; genus Picea; species Picea engelmannii. The sequence continues at coordinate 119,597 of ML783967.1, read as the reverse complement.
CTGAAATTATAAGGCCTTAGGAGCTAAAATTTTAACCCAACGTACCTTGATCCATCTAATAAATATCCTCAAATCCATTCCTTTTGAATCATTGTAGAAAAAACTTTATAGAGAAAATTCCAAGGTGTCTCAGATGTAGCAACGAAACCTGAAGACCTTGATCTTTGATACCATATGTTAGGAACCAAATATCAATATAGCATAGAAAAACCTCAGAATAAGTACTCAACGCCTTGAAAAAGAGAGAAATTCATATAATAAGCCTCTTCGAGGGGGAAACCTCCTTCTTCCCACATAAATGTTCAAATACAAGATGATTCCAAATGAAAATGTCTCCTTGGTATATATAGGAGACTAGAAGGTATAATTACAACTAATGGACTAAAGCCGACATAAATAAAATAACATTACTAATGTAATATGACCCAATTAAGGGGTAATGAGCCACTATTTAGGGCTTAACAATCCTATAAATATACTTCTTTTGAAAATATAAGAAAAACATTATGTTGTTTTTGTTGGCATGTTTACAGGCAAAGCGTGCTTGTCATTGATGGCAAGAACAACATGGTATGGTTACAGGAAAGAACAACACAGGCAGACAACACAGACAGAGTGTGCCTTTCATTTGATGGCAAACATGATCGAAAGACATCGTAAGTACATATAGGAGGAGCGCGTAGATGGAGGGGCGTTAGATCCGAGCACAAGGATTGATCATCATTGGATCCAGGAGAACTTGCACGATCTTTAAAGTGAAAGGTGAAGCGGGCTTACAAAATCCTGAAAGCAAGAGGACCGTCAATCTTTGGGCAAGACACGTGGCTACAGATAAGCATTTCACTGACTGAAAGGTCAAAGGAAGGAGGGGCCTATCCTTCCAACTCGCGATACGCAAAATTGCAAAAAGGTTTGAGCCATTGGATCAACAAGAAATATCACCCGTTCATCTGATATGGATCCATTTTGGCATTTCACAGATTGGGAATTCCAAAGGAATAAGTTTTTGGATCTTGCAATATGCTGGAACTCGCGATATGGAAGGTTGCAAAATGATCCTGTTCATTGGAGCCAGAGGACACTTGGCGAGCGATTGGGATTTCACTGACTCGCAAATCAGGAAATTCAAAGGTAGTGTTGAGGGAACTCGTGATATGTGAGGTCGTGAGATGATCATAGTCGTTGGATCACAAAATGTTTTTGACCGTTGATCTGGAGAGAGAAGCGCTCGTTTGATTGGCGAGTGGTCATAACTCATGGTCACATCGTCGAGAGATGGAGAGAAAATCTAGATAAGCCAAGCTCCATTTTGGATTTTGCGATATGGAGAGTCGAGACAACTCTTCAAAGAATCCATGAAAAATGAATTGCGAAATGCATTTTCAGACTTGGCCGCTGGTCACCACCGGTGGTCACGTGAATGGAAGGATCTAGTGTAGCTAGGCTCCATTCCGGGTACCAGGAATTAGAGGAGTCAAGGGACTCACTGGAGAATCCCCAAAGTGAAAAATTGTGAAATGCACTTTCAAATGGGGCTGTGGTCACACCTAATGGTCATATCAATGGAAGTGAGGGGAAGGAGATAGCAAATCTAGGCTCCATTTCGGAGTTTCGTGAGTGGAGTGAGGCAACTCGCAGTTGGATATCCTAGAACGTGAAATCGTGAAACGACTTCTAAATAGGTGTTTGGTCACCGCCTGAGGCCACATGTGAAAGGAAAGGGATTACCTAGAAAGGTTAAAATGCCCACTGTGAATTTTTCCTCAGGAAGAGAGAAGGCGCCAAAACACATGAACAAGCAGAGGTTCTCTTAGTAATTTCCAGAATGAAGTGATTACATCTACCAAAGAATTTTAGGAGTTGTAGGGTGACTGCCAGAGGAGTCGAAGAGCCTTGGTGTAACTATTAGAGACCACTGATGGTTTCTTCTAGAGAATTCGAAGAGGTTTTAGGGTGATCGACAGAGAAGACAAAGAGTCTCGAGGCAACTGCCAGTGGAGTGTAGACTCATCATAAAGTCAATGGACAGATGAAAATGCGTCGAAGACTATTACAGTCAGTAAAGCCAAAGGATCTTAGGAGAAGGGCCAATGATTATGAATGCAATGAAGTGTATGCAGTGGGATAGCGCATGCAACATGCACAAGGTGCATAGAGACTATAAAAATTTAGAACAGAGAAGAGATCGGTGCTGTGATTATTGGGAGTGATTCATGCAAGTAGAAGTATGAAGTCTACAGGAGAAAAAGTGAAGAAGAAACAGGGAACAAGAATGTATATATGAGACATAAAAAGTAGGCTGAGTTGCACATGCAGAGTTAGAGCTAAATATCAGAAAGTTCAAGAATATGCAAGAAGAGAAACATTGATTGAGGTAGAGAAATTCAGTGTAGTAGAATAGTGAAGTGACCGGTAAGTCTTTGAATAAACATTGTCTCACTCTAATAGAACACTTAAAGAAAATTTTTAGATTTCAGGGTGGTAGGGAAGTGCTAGGGAGGATTTTTGTCCTTAGAGGTTCAAGTGGGTTCTTGAACACAGGGAGTTGTAGCTTCCATCTGGTTGCAGCCAGAAAAACCAGGGTGGCAGGGTGGTGCAAGGGAGAACTATTGTTCCCTGTTATATAGGTCATGCCTGTGTGACTAGAAGTTGGTGCTTCCATCTAGTTGGTACCAGAACACTTAGGGATTTGGTGCTTCCTTCTAGTGGGTGCTAGAGAATATAGAGAGTTGGTGCTCTTAGTAAGTTGCAGCTTGCAAAATAGAGGTGGTAGCCTCACAATGAGTTGGAGCTCATAAGTATGATAATGTACAGGATGTAAAGATTGCTTATCATATCAAGAAGAAGAGGTTTTTACGCTTTATGGGTTTCCTCGGGAAAATCAGTGTATCTGTGTATTCTGTATGATTGATCATTATATATCTATGCATGTTAAGTTATCAACAACACATTAAATAATAATCTAGAAAGAATAAAAAGAAAACACAAGAAAAGTTTCAAGCTTATATATATATATATATATAACTAATTCACCCCCACTCTCAGTTATATTTCCAACAATTGGCATCAGAGCAGGTGCCTTTGATCAAAGGTAGGTACATAAGCTTGAACATGATGAGTCATGATGGAGGTTCAACTAATATACCCCCTCTGTTTGATGGAACAAACTTTGCCTTCTGGAAAATAAGGATGAGAACACATTTAATGTCCTTGGGTGCTGATGTTTGGGATGTCGTTGAAATGGGATATGTGAAGCCTGTAGTCTTGGCCTCAAAAGATGATAAGGTGGATTTTATCTTTAATGCTAAAGAAATGAATGCCATCCTCAGTGGACTTGCTGAAGTTGAGTTTTTCAAAGTCATGCACTGTGACTCAGCAAAAGTTACGTGGGACAAGTTGATAAGTGGTTATAAAGGTGATGAAAAAGTGAAAGACGCAAAACTTCAGACTCATAGACTGAAGTTTGAGAAGTCAAAGATGGATGAAGATGAAACTATCAGTAAGTACTTTTTATGTATAGAAGGACTTGTCAACACTATGAAAGGGCTAGGTGAAATGATAGCTGATTCTTTTCTAATCCAGAAAATATTAAGAGCTCTTCCTGATAGATTTAATCCAAAGGTCTCTGCTATAGAGGAAATAGATGATTTCAAAACAATGACTCTAGATCAACTTCTTGGAACCCTAACTGCTTATGAAATGAGAATCACCAAAGGTAAATCCACTACAAGAGAGGCATCTTTTAAAGTAGAGAAAAAACAGACTCGGACATAGATGAGATTGAAGCAAATTTTGTGAGAAGATTGAAGAAATGATGAAACAAATACAAATGTAAACTACCTTTCAAATGTTTCAACTGTGCTAAGATAGGTCATTTTGAAAATAAGTGTCCTCACAAAATAAAGGATCAGACATATGATGATGAGGAGAAGCACAAACACAAAAATTTCTATAAAGAGAATAATTTTAAGAAGAAAATTCTTTGTGTAAACAATGATGATGATCCTTCAGATGATGAAGACAATGACTCTTCTATTGAAGATAAACTAAATAATATCATGCTAATAGATTTAGAATATCTAAACACTGAAGATACAATAAGTGAGTTCATTGACTGCGAAGCAGAAGTAGATCTTGAAGGAGAACTTGTCAGCGCCATGGAAGAGATTGATAGACTCAGATAAAGGAAAGAAAACAAAAACAGTTACTGCTCAGGTATGAGGAAACATGCAAGGAACCATATGAAGAAATTAATATGTTGAAGGTTAAGTTAGAAGAATCCAAGAATATTGAAGACATCCTCAAACAACAATTGAAGGAAGCCGAAACGAAAGGTGAAAAATTGGAAGATGAAGTGGTGTCTATCAAAAAAGATCTAGAGAAATTCCAGGCTTTATATCATCAGAATCTGATAAGTATTAAAGCCTCAGAAGGATTAGCCTACATTCTAAAACAGAAAAGGAATTCAAAGTTGAAAAATGGTTTGGGCTATGAAGAGGGATAAAGTAGTGATCAGCCAAGCAACAAAGAATTCATCAATTTTGTCAAATCCACAACTACTAACAACAACAAACCTACAGACACCAAGGAAGGGAATCAACCGCCAAGGAGGAGTGAAGGAAAATCTACCAGAACTAAATCTAAAGAACAAAGAAATATTACACTCTCTACCCAAGAACATCATCAACATGGAATAAATCAACCTTCTTAAAAAAGACAACCATTGTCCAGGTACAAATATTCTTTCTATGGATATTGTTTTTACTACTCTAACTTTAGCCATAAAGTTGTAAATTGTTCTTTAAGATTTAGACATGAGAAATCAAGACAAACAAGGAATAAATACCTGCCACAACAAACAATGAAACAATGACAGACTGCAAATCGAGTGATGGATGGGAAAAGGACGTAGACTAAGCATAACAATTGTTATGATCTTTTGTTCAATGAACCAGAATGTTACATCTGCCATAATTATGGACATAAGGCTGCAAACTATCGCTTAAAGAACTATAAGCCATAGTTAAATGTCAGAGCTAAAAACGTCAAGGTTTGGAAGAAGAATGAATATAACAAGTGTGGATTAGTGTTGTCAGCTCAAAAACAAAAGGACTCCTGGTATATTGACAACAGATGCTCTAATCATATGACAGGTGACAAAAGTAAGTTCCTATCACTCAAGGAAAATAAATCAGGAAGTGCGACCTTTGGAAATGATGCTCCAGGAAAGATCAGAGGTAAAGGTCTAGTAAGCTTAAGTAATGGAAGAAGAAAAGATCAAGATGTATTATTTGTTGATGGTTTAAAGCATAATCTTCTTAGTGACAGTCAGATATGTGATAGAGGATGTGAATTCACTTTCACTGCCAAGAATTGTAAAATAAAGATAGTCAACATAGGAGAGTTGCTTGCAAAAGGGGTTAGAACTGAAAAAAATGTATACATCCTGAAGGAAGATAAGGAGAAGTGTCATTTAAGAAAAAATGATGAAAGTTGGTTATGGCACAAAAGACTTCGACACCTGAATTTTGATTTGTCAAACTAAATAATGAAGGTGCCATGAAAGACTTTCCAAAATTATCTAAGCCTAATAACTCTGTATGCGAGTCCTGCCAAATGGGGAAGCTGAATTGTGCTCAATTAAAATCAAAGAGTTTCACATCTTCAGAGAAACCACTTCAACTTGTTCATATATATCTGTGTGGACCATCGCGGAAAGAAGGAACTGGAGGAAAACGGTACTTTATTCTGGTCATTGATGACTTCTCCAGACGTACGTGGGTTGCCTTTCTGAGAGAAAAATCAGATGCATTTGGGAAGTTTGAAACATTTAAGGCATTAACTGAGAATCAAACAGGAATAAGATTAAAGTAAATTCGCTCAGACAGAGGAGGAGAATTTTTGTCAAGAGATTTCAAATAATTTTGTGATAGACATGGAATTAAAAGAGAATATACTATTCCAGGTACTCCTCAACAAAATGGAGTGGTATAACACTAAAATAGATTAGTTCAATAGATGGCAAGGGCTATGATGAATGAGAGGGACATTTCACAAACCTTCTAGGTGGAGGTTGTTCACACAGTTGTTCATATTCTGAACAAAGCACATCTAAGGCCAAACAATGATAAAACTCCACATGAGTTGTGGTTTGGTCGACCTGCATCCATTAAGTGTTTCAAAGTATTTGGAAGTAAATGCTACATCAAGAATAATGATGATCATCTGGGAAAATTTGATAGTAGATATGATGAAGGTATCTTCCTAGGATATGCAACGAACAGTAAAGGATACAGATGCTTTAACAAAATAATGCATAAATTAGTATATTGTATTGATGTTCGAATTGACGAAGAAGCTCCTATAAAAGATCGACATAAAATAAGCACCAAGTCAGATGAAGAAGAGGATAATAATAATGAAGATGAATAACAACAAATATCAGAGTCACAAGAAGATGATGAATCAAGTGGAGAAGAGACACCCAAACAAGAAGATGATGAATTAGGTGGAGAAGAGACACCCAAACAAGAAGATGATGAATCAGGTGGAGAAGAGACACCCAAACAAGAAGAGTCAGGATGACAATCAACATCAAATCCTTCCTCCAAAATTACTCAAAAGAATCATCCTGAAAGTCAGATAATTGGTGAGAAAGACAAAGGTGTACAAACCAGGAGAAGGATAATCAAAGACACTGAGAAATCACACATAGCCTTCATATCCATGATGGAACCCAAGAACTTTAATGAAGCTAGTAAAGACATAAAGTGGGTAAATTCAATGAATGAGGAACTTGATCAGATTGAAAAGAATGACACCTGGGAACTCGTTCCTAGGCCAACAAATAAAAATAGAATAGGATCCAAATGGGTCTACAAAAATAAGATGAATGAACAAGGAAATATTGTAAGAAATAAGGCTAGATTGGTCTGCAAAGGATATGCTCAAATAGAAGGTATGGTCTTTGATGAAACATTTGCGCTCATAGAAATATTAGAAGCTATTAGAATGTTTCTTGCCTATGCCTGCCATAAACAGTTCAATGTCTATCAAATGGATGTCAAGTCAGCTTTTCTAAATGGATATCTAAAAGAAGAAGTCTATATGGAACAACCAGAGGGTTTCCAATGGTCAGGTAATCCTGACTTTGTCTGCAAGCTGAAGAAAGATTTATATGGGTTGAAACAAGCTCCTCGTGCCTGGTATTTCAGACTGGATAAGTATCTTCAAAACAAAGGGTTCAAGAGAGGAATGGTTGACAACAATCTATATATCAAAAAAAAGAGTGATGATTTTCTCATCGTGTTGTTCTATGTAGATGACATCATCTTTGGAAGCAATAATGCTTCATTGGTACAATGGTTTTCTTCTGCCATGCAGTCTGAATTTGAAATGTCTATGATAGGGGAACTGCCATTTTTTCTTGGTCTGAAAATTACTCAGAGGTCTGAAGGATTATTTCTTTCTTAGGAGAAATATCTAAGAGAAATGTTGAAAAGGTTTCAAATGGAAGATTCCACACCTACGAGCACACCTATGGTCATTGGATCCAAGTTAAGAAAGGATGATGACTCACCTGATGTTGACCAGATTTCATATAGGTCTATGATAGGAAACCTATTGTAGATCACAACATCCCGTCCAGACATAATACATGTTGTTGGAATGGTAGGAAGGTATCAGGTTGCACCTAAACAAAGTTATTTGTTATTTGTCAAAATGATATTCAGATATTTGAAAGGAACAATGGACTATGGTCTATGGTATCCTAGGAATCATAATTTCCAACTATCATTCTATTCAGATGTTGATTGGGCTAACTGCATGGATGAAAGGAAAAGCACGAGTGGAGGTGCATTCTTTTTAGGAGATTCTCTTGTATCATGGTTGAGCAATAAGAAAGGTTCCATTTCCCTATCAACTACATAAGTTGAATACATTGTAGCTTCCACTTGTTGTACCCAAGTATTGTGGATGATTCAAACACTTGCAGACTTGGAGGTAAAATATACCGCACCAATCCCAATTCATTATGATAATACCAGTGCAATTAGTGTGTCAAAGAATCATGTATTTCACTCTAAGACCAAACATATACCCATTAAGTATCACTTCTTGAGGGAACAGGTAACCAACTCTGTGGTTTTAGTGTATTATATTCCATCAAAAGATCAGATTGTTGATATCTTCACTAAACCGCTTGTACAATCTCAGTTTGAGTATCTATTCCAAAAGTTGGGCGTGATCCCATTATCAACCTAAGAGATTCCATCCTATCAGGGGGAGTATGTATTGGTTGAATATCTGATCCCTCCGAAAAATACCGCAACAGCTCAGGGGGAGCATGTTTTCTTTGACATTGATGTCAAAGGGGGGGAAAATGAGTGATCCAGACCGGATGGTATAGCTAGAGGTCCAAACAGATTAGCACAACCATTCAAGGTTTCCATCAATGCTAAAGGGGGATATTGTTGGTATGTTTACAGGCAAAGCATGCTTGTCATTGATGGAAAGAACAACATGGTATGGTTACAAGAAAGAACATCACAGGCAGACAACACAGGCATAGTGCACCTGTCATTTGAGGGAAAACAAGCTCAAAATACATCATAAGTCCAGATAGGAGGAGTGCGCAGATGGATAACATATCTCGGGCGTTAGATCCGAGCGCAGGGATTGACCGCCATTGGATCCAGGAGAACCTGAACAATCTTTAAAGTGAAAGGTGAAGCGGTCTTACAAAATCCCAAAAGCAGGAGGACCGTCCATTTTCGGGCAAGACACGTGGCTATAGATCAACATTTGGATGATTGAAAGGTAAAAGGAAGGAGGGGCCTAACCTTCCAACTCATGATACACAAAATTGCGAAAATATCTGAGCCATTGGATCAACGAGAAATATCGACCGTTGATCTGATATGGATCCATTTTGATGTTTCACAGATCGGGAATTCCAGAGGAAGGATTTTCTGGAACTCGCGATATGGAAGGTCGTGAAATGATCCTGGTCATTGGAGCCAGAGGACATGTGGTGAGTGATTGGGATTTCGCTGACTCACAAATCAGGAAAGTCAAAGGCAGTGTTGAGGGAACTCACGATATGTGAGGTTGCGACATGATCAAAGCCATTGGATCACATAATGTTGTGGATCGTTGATATGAAGAGAGAAGCACTCGTTTGATTGGTGAGTGGTCATAACTCATGGTCACATCGTCGAGAGTTGGAGAGCAGAGCTAGAGAAGCCAAGATCCATTTTGGATTTTGCGACATGGAGAGTCGAGACAACTCTTCAAAGAATCCCGGAAACATGAATTGCGAAATGCATTTTCGGACTTGGCCCCTAGTCACCACCGGTGGTCACATGAATGGAAGGAGCTAGCGTAGCTAGGCTCCATTCCGAGAATTGGGAATTAGAGGAGTCATGGGACTCACTGGAGAATCCCCGAAGTGCGAAATCAAAAAATGCACTTTCGAATGGGCCTGTGGTCACAACCAATGGTCATATCAATGTAAGTGAGGGGAAGGAGCTAGCAAAGCTAGTCTCCATTTCGGAGTTTCGCGAGTGGAGCGAGGCAAATCGTAGCTGGATATTCTGGAATGGGAAATTGTGAAACGAATTATGAATATGCGTTTAGTCATCGCCTGAAGCCACATGTGAAAGGAAAGGGCTTATCTAGAAAGGCTAAAATGCCCACTGTGAAGTTTTCCTCAGGAAGAGAGAAGGCGCCAAAATGCATGAACGCTTGGAGGTTCTCTCAGTAACTTCCAGAACAAAGTAATTACATCTACCACAGAATTTGAGGACTTGTAGGGTGAATGCTAGAGGAGCTAAAGAGCCTCGGTGTAACTGTTAGAGACCACTAATGGTTTCTTCCATAGAATTCAAGAGTCTTCAGGGTGATTGAAAGAGAAGACGAAGAGTCTCGAGGCAACTGCGAGTGGAGTGTAGACTCATCATAGAGTCGAATGACAGATGGAAATGGGTTGAAGACTGTTATAGTCAGTAAAGCCAAAGGATCTCAGGAGAAGGTCCAGTGATGATGAACACAGTGAAGTGTATGTAGTGGGATAGCGCATGCAACATGTAGAAGGTGCACAGAGACTATAAAAATACAGAACATAGAAGAGATCGATGCTGCGATTATTGGGAGTGATTCATGCAGGTAGAAGTATGAAGTCTACAGGAGAAAAAGCGGATCAGAAGCAGGGAACAAGAATGTATATCTGAGACAAAAAAAGTAGTCTGAGTTGCACATGTAGAGTTAGAGAAGAATATTAGAAAGTTCAAGAAGATGCAAGCAGAGAGACATTGATTGAGACAGAGAAATTCAGTGTAGTAGAACAGTGAAGTGACTGGTAAATCTTTGAATAATCATTGTCTCACTATAATAGAACACTTAAAGAAAATTTTTATATTTCAGGGTGGTAGGGAGGTGCTAGGGAGGATTGTTGTCCTTATAGGTTCAAGTGGGTGCTTGAAAACAGGGAGTTGTAGCTTCCATCTGGTTGCATCCAGAAAAACCAGGGTGGTAGGGTGGTGCAAGGGAGAACTAGTGTTTTCTGTTATACAAGTCGTGCCCATGTGACTGGAAGTTGGTGCTTCCATCTAGTTGGTACCAGAAAAATTAGGGAGTTGGTGCTTCCTTCTAGTGGGTGCTAGAGAATCCAAAGAGTTGGTGCTCTCAGCAAGTTGCAGCTTGCAAAACAGAGGTGGAAGCCTCACAATGAGTTGGAGCTCATAAGTATGATAATGTATAGAATGTAAAGATTACTTATCATATCAAGAAGAAGAGGTTTTCACCCTTTATGGGTTTCCTCAGGAAAATTAGTGTCTCTGTGTATTTTGTATGATTGATCATTATATATCTATGCATGTTAAGTTATCAGCAACACATTAAATAATAATCTAGAAAGAATAAAAAGAAAACACGAGAAAAGTTTCAAGCTTATATATATATATATGTGTGTGTGTGTGTGTGTGTGTGTGTGTGTGTGTGTAGTTATCAGCAACACATTAAATAATAATCTAGAAAGAATAAAAAGAAAACAC
>ML783967.1:66564-102047 GCA_009831015.1 Picea engelmannii | reverse complement strand
CATTGCATTTTGTACTTTATTACATGAGATAATAGTATCAATGATGTTACAATGGGAAAAATTCCAAATCTTTCAACTCCATACTCAAGCTTGATAAATAGTTATACAAGACCCAATTATGGGTTATCCACTCCCCCTTTTCCACTGAGGGTGAAATTACGTTTATAATGTTTTGTGTCACTTCCCCTAGGATTGTTCCTCTTTTAAACTCCTCATTTTCGCTCTATCTTGTGCAGTTACATTCATTCCTTGACCTAGAATCCTCATTTTCTCAATGTCCATGTATTCATTGGGACTCTTATCCTCCTCACACATTCCTGTCAAAGAAACAATAATGAAAAAATATATAACTTTGTTCATATGTGGGAAAAAGACAAAATATTGAGATTTGTATAAATAAATTAAAATGTGAGAATTTATTGATATCAGTTAGGCAAGAGTTACTATTTCATATACTATCCTTTAAGTTCCGAGCTTTGCAACGAGCCCTCATTTGCACGATTTGGCCTTCAGAAACCTAAGTTATGAGTTGCAGAACACTTCATTGTCATTGCCCAAGCAAATTTGTGCCTCTTCTTTTTCAATTTTTTTAGGAATTTATGTTTGTAATCTAGCTCAATTCTTCTAACGTATTCTACACTCCTTCATCATTCCAACGAGCCATCTCGCAACCAATTTTTCCTTTTGAAACTCGATATATGGTCCTCTGAAGTTAGCACTCATCATCTGTCAATCTCATCTCATGTTAAATCTCAACCATTGATCTCATAAGACTAAATATTTATCCCACATGCATTGTGTGAAGTGATTGAAAAGGGTTTATATTGTTTTTCCCTCCTATTGAATTGTGCACATGGAGTTAGGAGAAGTATAGAGTGTATAGAGTGTAGAACCTACATTAATGTTTTGACCATTCCCGCATCCCGAAAATAAAATAAACAAACAAACAAAAACAAACCTATACATACAAATCATATCCAGAAATAATAAAAATAAAATAATAAATATAAATGATGACAATTTGGGCAGTTTCAGTAAATATCTGAATGGTAAAATCCAATTAGAAATTCTTGATTAGTGAAGCCTAAAAAATAATAAAATATTCCAAGGTAATAAAATAATATAAAATCATATGTCCAAAAGGGTTTTGGAAAAATATTCTCGAATAGGTTTCGAGAACGGTGAGTCCAACGGGTGAAATGCCAACCCGATGGTAAAAACCTGTTGGACAGGTTTGTGATTAAAGCGTAGTATGTCTTGAAGAGAGAAAAATATGTCTGAATAGGTTTCAAGAAGGGTGAGTATGATGGGTGAAATTTCATCTCGATGGTAAAAACCCAATGGTCAAGTTCAGGATTAAAGCGTGGTATGTTTTTATCCAATGGTAAAAACCTGATGGTTGGGTTAGGGATTAAAGCGTGGTATGTACTAATGAGAAACCAACGGTAAAAAACCAATGGGTGAAGCATGATGGAGTAAGTCCAAAATATGAATTTCATGATATTGAAAATTGAAAATAAAAAATAAACAATAAAAATAAAAAATAATCCTGGAAATAGTTGGTAAAGTCCAATTTCCATAGTTCGATTAGATGGAGAAATTTCCCAGAAATGAAATAAAAAAATAATTTAAAAAAAATGTGAATAAATTAAAAAAAGAATTAAATAAAAAATTAAACGTAAATCCAATTCTACGGGAAATTTGGGACAACCAAGAAGGTGAAAAAATAAAATACAAACTTTGGAAAAAATGATGATGTGTAAAGTTGATCTCGAGTTTAAATGCAATTTCCCAATGTAAAAACGATTCCCCCAAAGTAATTCCTGGAATAATAATATATACACCCAATGGTGTATGTTGATAAAGTCCTGATTTGGAAAGTTCCTGATTTAGAAAGTCTGATGATAAAGTCCCAATGTGGAAAGTTCCTAATATAGTAAATTTTTAATAGAATAAAATAATAATGATAAAATATAAGTGGTAAGCGGAAATTTAAAGCCATGTCAAGATTTATAACCTCATGGGTAAAATAAAAATAAAAATAAAAATGAAAATAGAAATAAAATAGAAATAAAATAATAAAAATGAAATATAAAAATAAAATAAATAAAACTATACAAACTCATATATACAAAATAAAATTTGGATGTGGTAAGGGAAAAATGAGGCTTGGTTCCAAATATGGGTCAAGGTTCCATTTCAATTCAAGGTTCCACACCCAAGTCAAGGTTCCACATCTAAGTCAGGGTTTTGTACCTAGAAATCAAAATATGAAACAAAGCATATCATGAAAACTACAAATATTCGGGTTTCTGGATGTCCAAGAATCACATAAATTATATTCCTTTGAAAATGTTTTGGATGTACAAATGCCACATCATATAGGAAAAGTCAGCATAACATGAAGGGAGTCACGTAGGATAACACATGATAACATGGAACCTGGATGCCACATTACATGTCCTATCAAAAGACACATACATGCCACATTGGGTGCCATGTAAGATAAGAATGACTTGTTCAACCCATGGTCATTGGAGGAAGAAAATAGAATGTACAAATGGAAATTCTTGATTGGATCTTGTAAAGGCATGGATCCAAAATCCAAGATTTATATGAAGGTACTTGTTAAAAGAAAGGCCAGATTTGGATGCCCTATGTGATATAACACCTAAGAAGTCATGTGGATTCCATGCAAGTACTAAGCTGGACACCCAAAAGAAGTATCACGTGAAGACCGTAGACAAAGAGGCTGGATGAATAAGATGACATGTTATATGACAAATCAAAAACCTCAGGAACGCCACACCAAACTCACAAAAAGAAGAAACCCTATGTCAATATGATAGCTGGTAAATTCTATTTGGGTATTCAAAAGGTACTACATCTGATATTTGGGATATGGGATTTACAATAGGACACAAAAAGAACAAAACCCAAACTTATGGATTCTAGATAACACATCATACAACACATCAATGAAACTTAAGGTGACACCTAGGAAGAAATGGAACTCAAATCCAACCTGGCATGTTGACGTTAAAAAAATCATATGGAAAAGAGGTTATCAAATCAAACTATTTTGCATCGTCGATTTTCTTAGGCTCACCTCATAGTTGCACATGAAAGGTTATGAAATGCAGTGAAATTTGGGATTCAAATGATTTGAGAGAGAAAGTTAAAGAAGGGTCCAGATGTCCAGATATTTGGGGTTTCCAATTGATAAAGACTTGAGGATTAAAGCAGGCTCAACATATAGGGACTCGAAAGTTGTTACAAGCATAGGAAATTTGGATCTTTCATCTCTTTTAATCACTTGAGGCTCTGCTCTTGAGTTTTTCTATCTTCTGTGACCTAATAGGCATGATAATTCTTCCTTGACTATACACCAGATTTCTCTTCTATTTTTGCATGATTCTCTTGCATAGGAAAGAATTCTACAACTCTATCATGGAAACCACATGAAGAATTAACTATGTTATACAAAGAAGAAGACACTTGATAATCAGTTATAAAATATACATTCTTTCTCCCTCCCATTTTAATGACAAATCTATGAAAAAGAGTTGGGCTTGTTCAAAAATGAAAAGAAGGAATCTCCTAGAAGAAATCATTTACCATCTTGGCCTATTATGAAAAATACACTATCATAAACAAATTTCATGAAAGATCTGTACAGAAACATTTCTTGCTTACATTTAATCGAAAATAATATCTCAAACTCTTAGAAAACATTAAATATCCCCTGATTCTATTTATGGATTTTAAACTGAGGAATCTGATTAACATGTGAGAACTTGAGATTGAATACGAGGACATCAGGTGCAAGTTGTAAAGTAACAATATGCTATGCATTCAAATCAACCAGTCACTTCTCCATGATGTAGTGAGATGATAGTATAATTCAATGCAAAAGGAAACAAAAGATCCCTAAAAGAAAATTATCTTCAAGTCATAAAATAGAGCATCAAATCTGCAATCAAATAATATTAGCAAAGATAAAACCAATTAATGCAAAAGGCCCAAAAGATAACTTGCCAATATCATCACATAAGTATCAAAGAAGCATCATAAATAAAAGGTATTATGAATAACATATGAAAGTACAATATCAAAGAGATCATTGGCCAATTCAAATCTCCTCAACGATAAACATTCAATAAATATCTAAACCCCTAACCCCCTCAATGTATATAAAGAATAATCAATATGCTCATAGTAGTGGTGGATTAGGCATTCAAACCCAAATTTAGTAGGGGGTCCCTTTCCTTTTTCTCATAAAAGAAAAATAAAAGGGGGATTGTTGTGGCCACAACAAATAGTGACACATTGGAAGAACCAATTATCTCTATCAACAAAAATATATGTCCTTTACTTCAAATATGAATGTTAATAATAAGCTCCAAAAATTGCAGACAATTTTCCAAAGGTTATGTGTACCACAATGATGCCAAATTTCTAAAATATGTAAACCAAAATTTCAAGTACTTGTTATCTAACATACCATTTTCAAAGAGCCAACTAGCGAGGTAATTTCTTTCACTGGCTAATTTTTTTTATTGGATTTGGTTTAACCATGGGTTTTTACTTTTTATAACAAGAAAACACCTACATAAGTGTGTTCCTTATCTCTTTTTCCCCATCATTGTTTCATTGCCATTGAGTGTCCATAAAAGTTTCTTCAATACCATACATGCATATCCCAGCTGCCAATGAGCATCCATAACCCCTATGGGTTTACTTGTACTTCCCACACTATTTACAGTGCTTTCAACGTATTTTTTATTTCGAATTATGCTCACCCTTTTAGATTTGTATATAAGTATTGCATGTGAAATTGGGTGTATAGGAAGTGGGGTGATACAAGAGTTGCTTTGATTTTCTAAGTAAATGTTTTTCATTCAAGTTTAACCCACAATACTTGCCAAGAACCATCATAGTAGTATTCAAATGATTAGTGTGAGGTGGATGGAGCTCTAAGAAAACAGTAAATAGGCACCTTCCTCTACTTATGGTTTATCGTGGTATGCTCAGTAAGAACATGTGTTCCACCACAACTATCGGTCATTATTCACAACTAAGAACTTCATGAAGGTTTTTTAAGATAGAGTAGCCCATGAATTCCAATACTTGTAAGAATGTATTCAATGTATGAACAAAGTCAGACCTACTCCACCTTCAAACTCAGGGATAAGATTAATCCTCAGGTCAGATGAAGGAGTAAAATCAGCTCAAGAAATATTATCATTCAAATTAAAATATGAAAACAATCTGTACAAGAAGGAAATTGTTAAAATAAAACCAAATCATGAAAAATAAAATAAACCAAACTAACAAAAATCCAAAACTAAAAATGTCATTCATCCTCACCAAACTAAAAAATAGCAGAAGAAACAACATCGTTGGATAATTTTGGGAAAGAAATAGAGTATGAATAATACGTACGAAAGTATTTACATTACATATTCACTAATTGAAATAAGAGGAAAAGCTTCAACAAATAAACTTTTCATGCAAACTAAAACCCAACCAAAATGATTTTTAGGAACAAGTACATAATCTGGAAATCAAAATCAACAAGATTTTGAGGAACAATGATCAAGAAAAATAATATCAAATCAAACTTCTTATTTAAATAAATTTGAACATTTTATGGTGACAACAATTCGGATTCTTGAAATTCTCAAGGATTGAAATTGAATTAATTCAAGATTTCACACCCTTTAAGTTTATTAGCATGGATACGGTTTTGGTGAAATAATATTTTGAAAATGCCAAATTTTCAAACTCAAAAATTGTATTGATATTTTTCACCAAGACATTCACCGCCGCTTTGATTATTAATTCAGATAATTCCAATGATTGTATCATTCACCCCTGATGGTACAAGAGAATAAAACCTACTACCACGATTGAAAAATTAAGCAAAGAGAGAAGTAAAAATCATGTACAAATTAAAATTAAATAAACTAAACTAAGGGAAAAAACAAAAGTAAACTATGTCAGTCATTATAGGAAGAATTAACTTGAAAGGTAAGCATGTATTCCTAGCAACATGATATAAATCTTGAACATTATCCAAAAAATAATTTTCAATGAATGTTCAGGAAAATAGTTGGGTAAGATAGGCGATTCATTCAAGATACGACCCAATATAAAGATTCCCAGGGTAAAGTTCACAATATAAAAGGAAGAACAATGAAGGTCACGAGAATTGATAATCAAGTGAACAATTTGGAACAAAATTTTGTGATTTGATTGACATATATAAATTTTCCCTTTCATCTAGTGAAACAATTTCATTCTTTTGAGAACCTATCAAGATGGGTTAAAGGAAACACTCAACAAAAAAAATTCTAGATTCATTCACATGAAACATTCCACACACACTCAAACCCTTAGGATTCCATGTCATGAATAAGTCCCTTGCACATTGGAAAACACCAATGTTACACATTATTTTTGTCATCCTTATGAACATTAATGATGTAAACCTATCGTTTGTCTTTAAAAGGACCAATAGCCTGAATTCCTGAAGAAAGAAGGGAGAAGAACTTTTATTGAGAGAAGAAGTTGTGTTTTCCTTTGTAAAAACCCTATTAAGGAAGATTTCCACAGGTTGCACTATACACAGGGTGCAAAAATGCTTGATTTCCGCACCTTGATCTATAGCTAGGTTGTGGAGTTTCCACAGGTTTCTCTATAGCTAGGGTGTGGAAATTCTTGTGCATGGTAAAAACAAGTGTCTTCTTGATGCTTCTAGAAGGAGAAGATTCTATAGTGAGGTGGCCTCCGAACAGTTTGAATCTTACTCGCTTTCATGATTTAGTGGGATCATCCTAACCTCCTCACCTCATCCTCTTCAACTTATAAAAGGAGAGGAGCTCTCATGGAGAAAGTTAGCTTTTGATATTGGCTTGTTATTCAGTTTTGTGGCTTGGAGTTTTTGGAATTTGTATGTTGGCTTTGAGATTTTCTTTGTCAAGATAGATTGTGAGCAACTATCAGATCTACAGTCTTAGAATCCGTGGATTAGAAGTGTGTGGGAAGAAAGGAACTTTTGGAAGGAACCTGAAAACATCAAGGAATCTGGTTGTATCTTTCTTCCACATTATTTAATACAGATATACTTTTATTTCCTATATGAAAGTTATATGTCCATATTGTATGATTCATTGATCACGCACATAGTTTCATATCAAATAGACTTTTTTATTATTGTATTCATTGGCTTATGCTTATTTGCAAATATTTCTCATAAACCTCATGACAAAGATTGGATTTCATAGTGACTTGAAGATCAATCAAATAAAAAATTTCACAATAACCGCAGGCTGTCAGACTAACATAGTGCGTAAATCCCTAATTTTTGCAGGCCAAAGAACAAATACATTGCAGAAATATGAGGTTTCCGCAGGCTAGATATGGGGTAGGATGTTGAGATTCTGCACTGGTAAAAAAGGTAGTGTGTGAAAATCAAATATCGCCACACTGTCCCTCAAAGCAGGGTGCGGAAATCAAAGTAAAAATGAAAAAAAAGAAAAAGTAAGAAGGTTTTTCCAGTGAACTTAAATAGTCAAAGAGTTAATTTAGATCTCCCAGTGACTTAGAAAACATAACCCAGGAAATCAAAGCAAGAAAGAAAGACAAACTAGGAAAACAATCCGTTCCCCAGCGGAGTCGCCAATTTAAAAAACTAGTGACTTAACTTCAAGCTTTGTCACGAGGTTTATCGACAAGCTTGGCCAATTTAAAAAATTGTATTCTATGGAAGAGTCACCTTTGAACATGACACCCTTGCACTCACCTTGTGTCTAGGTTGGAGAATACACTTGTCTCTTTATCATACCCCTTTCTAAGATTACAAATTGGTATATGGTCCTTGTTGTTGAGTTAGTGTTTCCAAGACAGTTGTTGTGTCATCAATATGTTCAAAGAGAAGTTCAACCTGAAAATCCTTCTATTGCGTCGTCCATTTATGCAGTCCTTAAGACTTCTATTGTGTCATCCATCCCTGAGTCAGTCCTGAATCACTTGTTACTATGATCTACTTCAAATCTTGTTACCCATTTCATGTCATCGATGGGGGATACATTAAGGCCCTCCTGTGATGAGTCTTTTCCCGTCGACTTCAACTCATTATCCAGGAATTAGACTTAGAAACTAATTGGTACCTTGGAACTTGCATGCCTCAATGGTAGGTTTCCTGGCTTTCGACAGTGGGTTTTCATTATTGACCCCTGATCAGGAGATTCCACCGAGTGTTCGACTTCAACTCATTAACTCACACCCATTGTATTGTACTAGTGTACCTTGGGAGTCATTGCCATTAATGGTGATTTCCCTCACACTTGTTAACAATATTCATTAATGACCAGTAATCAAGTGGTTTCTACCATGTTCGACTTCAACACATGTATTCAAATGGTTAGATTCGTACTATAGAGTGGTGGAGATGAAGACCCTGAATCTTTTCTAACAAATTCATGTTGCATTGGAGTATATTTAGATTGTACTTTTACATAGATCCACATTGTATGTCTCATGGCTATGTTCAAATTTGAGTCTTTAACACATAGATCCACAGTGTATTTTTGGTGGCTATGTTCAAATTTGAGTCATATTTTCATGGATCCACAGTGTATGTTTGGTGGCCATGACCTATCTTACTTGACATGGATCTTTGCATGTCGACATTTATGCTTTGAGTAATTTGTATTCTGAGTATGGGAATGCCTACCTCAGTGATGATATATTATTGTACTGTATTTCCTTGTTTGTTGGCAGGTTTCCGAACGACTATTCCTTGTTCCCTACACACACTCGACAAAGTGTTTCATCTATCACTTTGTTATAACTTCATACTTTGGGGGATATATGTTACACATTATTTTCATCATCCTTATGACCATTAATAATGTAAACCTATCCTTTGTCTTTAAAAGGACCAATAGCCTGAATTTCTGAAGAAAGAAGGAAGAAGAACTTTTACTGGGAGAAAACGTTGTATTTTCCTTTGTAAAAACTCTATTAAGGAAGATTTCTGTAGGTTGCACTATACATAGGGTGAAAAAATTCTTGATTTCCGCACCTTGCTCTATATCTAGGTTTCAGAGTTTCCGTAGGTTGCTCTATATCTAGGGTGCAAAAATTCTTGTGCATGGGAAAAACGAGAATCTTCTCGATGCTTCTAGAATGATAATATTCTATGGTGAGGTGGCCTCCAAACGGCTTGAATCCTATGTTCATCAAGTTGATAGTTCGATAGGAAAACTCTTCCTTAAATGTCTAACAATTAGAAAATAAAATATTTACATGCATAAACGAAGAAATTAAAACTAAAACTTATTGTAGAAAACACTAGAAAGACAACTCAATTAAGTTTTTTAATGGTAAGTGTATACTAAAACTGTTAGGGACCTAACCCCCTAATAGGTAGAATAACATATTTTCGATGTAATAAATAACGACATTATTTTATAAGGCTTATTTAATAAATGGGAACAACTCAATGTAAGAATACCTAATAGACGTTTTCGCTTCTAGAAATATATTCCACTAGAAGGTTCTCTATAAGATAGAATTGGTATAAATAAGAGTAGGAGGAATGAGAAGTTTTTTATTGAGAATTATTGTAATAGATCTTTGTTGTGTTGGAGGTTTCCCCCTCGAAGAGGCAAGTGAACATTGTTTTCTTCAATAAAGGTATCATTTTCGGTGTTTCTCTTCTCAATATTATGTTGTTCCATTGATATCTACTAAATATTCTTGTTTTTGCATATTATATTACATCGGGTGCCTTACGAGTGGTATCATAGCACTTTCCTTGGCAAGAATTGTGGGTTATTTTTTTAGGGTAGAGACATGTTTCAGTGTATTAAAACTACATATATATGTCGTTCAATGCATAAATATGTGGTTGGGGAAGCATACGTCAGGAACTATAAGTGTTTCTTAGGTGCACATCGTTGGCCACCCTTGTAACCCCTATTGGTACCCCTTCGAGTGGTAGTGCATCAGAAAACACCTATATAATGATTGGCCTAGATCTCTTCAATCCCTCCATAGATAAACCGATCGACCACTTGACTTCTATAGTGCCACCATGAACAACACTCGGGAAGATACTCTCTAGTACCTGGGTAATCGGATAGTACAGTCTAGCCTCCTTAATTGGTGCCCAAAGATATTGGGTCAAGTACTATTGTTCGACCCCACATGTATATCAGAGAGATACATCATAGGGAAAACCCTTGTCTGCAAAAACCCTCAACACCCTAACCCTTGGGATGACAACAAAATGGAAAAGGAACAGACAATATATATTGTCATGCAATCTTGCCTCCTGCATTTGGGTTGCGAAATTACTACACATTTCTTCCTGTTATGAATTTGGGCATTTAATCACTGCAATATTATTCATATCAGAGTATAGCTCCACAGGAGTAAGAAAAAAATTTGTAGCGATCCCACCGGCACCCTTATTTGGGACCTATCCCATTGGATTCCCCTCTTTGCCATGATTACCATGGTACCTATCATTTTTAAGAAAACAAAATTGTGGACCTAACCCCCTTTCTCAACACCCTTATTTGGGCCTTATCCCATTGTATTCCTCTTTTTGCCTTGATCATCATGATACCTATCACCTGCCACCATTTTTCTCTGTGGTCCCACCCACCCTTCTCGACAACCTTATTTTCCACATATCCATTTGGATTCCTCTCTTTTCTCTATATATCGTGATACCCCTCACCTGTAATCTTTTTAGTGTGGACCAGTTTTCCTATTTTTTCCTCTTCCCAAATGGGAGGCTCAATTCCTTTGTTTATACCCTCCAGGACCAATGAAAATACATAAAATACACACTCGCCCAATTGGTGAGAAGCTACCTAAACCCTACCTCTTCTGAAAAAACTTCTTATTAGGAAGACAATGACTCTTCCCATTACCAAGGTCCTCATTCCACCCACCTTCCTCGAGACCTTTTCCTTCCCAGAATTGAGGTAAACAAACTTGATGGCTCAGATACCACAGGCTAGGTCACTCAAATGGAACATTATTACTCTTTTCATGGAATTACTGATGATTTAGCCAAGATTTGTTATGTTATCCAACATTTGTATCCAGAACACTGGAAATGGTGGAAATGGAATCGAAAGGCATGCCAAGGGTATGTGTCTTGGACACAGTTCGTTGCATAGCTTTATGACCACTTTGACTCCAGAACCCATCATTTAGGTCAATTGACCACGTTGAAGAAGTGGAAGACTTTATTGCATTCTTTGATCACTTAGCTTTTAGAACGGAGAGCATGTAATATGCCTTCTTCCAAGAATTATTTATCAATGGTCTGAAATATGAAATTCATGCCCATGTTCTCATGGCCCGCCCCCAAAATTGGTTGGAATATACTCAATGAGCTAAGGAATCTCAATAAATTGTCTCCTCCCAGACTAGAAAACCATATTTTATTCCTCACCCTAAACGCACCAATCCTAGCCCTCCTACAAAACCCCTCAAGATACAAAAATTAACCTGAGAAGAAATGGTTGAATGCCAACTCAAGGATCTTTGTTATAATTGTGGTGACAAATGTTTTCTAGGGAACAAGTGTAAGGAAAAAAAATCTCTCTATGAACATTACTAAGGATTTTTCTGAAGAGGATGTAGTTGTTCCCCCAGTGGAGGAGATACCACCCCTAGTTAATCTCACTCCACCCTCTGATCCACCAGAAGTTGAACCAGTGATTTCACTAAATTCCCTCGCTGGATTCTCTTCTCCCCAGACCCTCAAGCTAATTGGTTACATTAAGAATAAAACAATCATCATCCTTGTTGATAGTGGTAGCATCCATAATTTTATTCATCGCCGCATTTCCCAAGAAGTCAATTGTTATATATGTGTCATCAATAATTTTCAAATCATGATTGCCAATGGAGGGTCCATGAAATGTGGAGGACTTTGTGAAAATGTGTGGCTCCAAATTGGTCAGTATAACCTCAAATCCCATATGTTTTATATATACATCAGAAGTTGTGACATTGTGCTAGGTTTTGAATGGTTATGCACTCTAGGCCCCATTCTCATGGATTTGAAGGAATTAACCATGCAATTCCAACACGAGGGACAACAATACCAGTTCCAAAGAATCACAGTAGGTTCCCCTGATATTCTCAATTCTGATCGAATGGAAAATATTCTCAAAAAAGGTCATTCGAGTATTATTTCCCAACTCCATACCATTCAATAAGATGAGACACCCTCAGTGCATCCTGACCTCCAATATATCATATCAAAATACAAAGTTGTTTTTTCCACTCCCCATGAACTTCCCCCTTCTCGTGGTGTTCATGATCATGAAATTACTCTTTTCTAAGGAATTATTCCTCCTAATGTTTTCCCTATTACTCCCAATGTTTGCCCTTATCATCGTCCCTTTACCCAGAAGAATGAAATTGAGAAAATCATTCAATAATGTGTAGAAGCAGATGTTATTCATCCTAGTACCATCCCCTATTCTTATCCTGTGGTCATGGTACTCAATAAAGAAGGTACTTGGAGAATGTGTCCCTACTTTCATTCCCTCAATAAAATCACCATCAAAGAGAAGTTTCTCATTCCAATAATTGATGATCTCTTGGATAAATTGAGTGGTGCTCAGTACTTTACTAAACTTGATCTTCGTTCTGGATACCACCAAATCCATATGAAAGAAGAAGACATTTCCAAGACTACCTTTAGAACTCATGAGGGTCACTATGAGTTCTTGGCCATGCCCTTAGGCATGTGTAATGCCCCTTCCACTTTCCAAAGTCTCATGAATCATGTCTTCTGTCCTTTTCTCCATCATTTTGTCTTATTTTTCTTAGATGATATTCTCATCTATATTAAAACTTGGACATCCCATCTTTCCCATGTGGACCAAGTTCTCCATCTACTCTCTCTGCATTGAATTTTCCTCAAACAATATAAATGTTCCTTTGGAGCCTTAGAAGTGGAGTACCTGGGTCACATTATTGGAAAGGATAGTGGAAGGGTGAATCCTAAAATAATTACAGATATGCAGGATTGACCTCGTCCTAAAAATATTAAGAGCTTTCATGGATTTATGAGTTTAACAGGTTATTATTGCAAGTTTGTTAATAATTATGGAAAAATTGCAACACCTCTCACTCCTCTCCTTAAAAAGAATTCCTTCACTTGGAATATTATCGATGATCACTCCCTCTATGCCTTGAAAGAGGGTATGTGCACGACGCCTGTCCTAGAACTCCCATATTTCACCAACACTTTTGTCTTGGAATGTGATGCGTCAGGAAATGTAGCTGGGGTAGTCCTCATGCAAGATGGTCAGCCTTTGGCCTTCACTAGAAAACAATTTTTAGATAGACATTTGGGGAAATCAATCTATTAAAAGGAAATGTTGGTTATTCTACAGGTTGTGGATCTCTAGCATCCTTATCTATTGGGGAAACACTTCTATATTAAAACCTGTTCACCATAGCCTCAAGTATTTTCTGGAAAAACGTATTTCCTCCTCGGAGGAACAAAAATGGGTAACCAAACTATTTGTCTATGATAATGAGATCATTTACAAGAAGGGAAAATAAAATGTGGTCCTTGACGCTCTTTCCTAAAAATATGAAGAAGAAGGTTCCCTCTTTTCCCTCTCCTTCATTGTGCCATATTGGCTACAAGATTCTCTCTGGGAATGGCTGCAAGATCCTAAAATATCTCGCCTGATCCAACAATTAAAAGAACATTCTCCAACTTCTCCAGGGTACTCTTGGCACAATAATGAGCTTCACTACAATGACATTTTATATTTAAGGAAACAATCACAACTTAAATCCATGGTGTTGTCTAATATTCATGCTTCACCCACAGCTGGGCATTCATGGTTTACCAAAACCTATGAAAGGGTCAAACGTTCTTTTTTCTAGGATTGTATGAAATAGGACATCTGGACTTTTGTGGTTGAATGTGATGCATGTCAACGCAACAATAGAGAAATAGTCAAAGCACCAGGCACATTGCAACCTTTTCCAATTCCCCCTTCTATTTGGTAGGATATTTTTATGGATTTCATTATGGGCCTACCTAAATCTGGTAACAAGTCAGTCATCATCGTGGTGGTTGATCATCTTTCCAAATATGCTCATTTATGTGATCTTCAACATCCTTTCACCGCATGCACAGTGGCTCAATTTTTCATGGATAATATCTTCAAAATTCATAGCATGCCTCATTCTATTATCTTTGACAGGGATCCCACATTTACCAACAATTTTTGACAAGAATTATTCAAGCTACAGGGCACCCAATTGCATCTCAGTACCACCTATCATCCCTAGACTGATGGCTAGATTGAAATTGTTAGCAAGTGTTTGGAAACATATTTGAGGTGTTTTGCTTCTGACCAACAACAATAGTGGGCTCAGTGGCTACCACTAGTTGAATGGTGGTACACCACATATTACCATACAAATACTCACATGACTCCTTTTGAAGCAGTATATGGAAAATATCCCCTGTCGGTTCTCTCATACATGACAATTGTCTCGAAGGTTCAGGAGGTTCACAAAAATATTACAGTACGCGAGGCCATTCTCCTTACCCTCAAAGAAAATTTGGTGATGGCTCAAAATCGCATGAAGAAACAATTCGATCAAGGTCGTTCTAAATGTCATTTGTTGAAGGGGACCAGGTGTTTCTTTGTCTGCAACCTTATAAAAAAACTTCACTCAAATTTGACCATTTTTAGAAGCCTTCTCCCAAATTTTATGGTCCTTATACAATTTTCAATCACATAGGTCCAGACACCTACCAATTATCTCTGCCCAATGATTCTAAGATCCATCTTGTTTTTCATGTCTCATGCTTAAAGAAGGTGATTGGAACTAAGTGTCAAACTCAAACTAGTCTCCCTGAGTTGGATGAAGAAGGTTCCATTCGGTTGCAACCCCAAGTAGTCTTGGAACAATGAGAGTGTTTTCTGTGTCAGTGCACCATCAAGGGAGTGTTAGTGGAGTGGAAGGATACAACTCCAGAATATGTCACCTAGGATCCCACCACCTTTATGCAATAATTTCATCATATCAAGCCTTGAGGACAAGGTTTTTTTTCAAGGGGGAGGGCATGTTAGGGACCTAATCCCCCTAATAGCTATAATAATATATTTTTGATGTCATAAAGGCAACCATTAGTTTATAATTCCTATTTAATAAATGGGAACAAGTCAATGTAAAAATACCTAATAGAAGCTTCAACTTCTAGAAATATATTTCGCTAGAAGGTTCTTTAAAAGATAGAATCAGTATAAATAAGAGTAGGAGGCATGATAATTTTTTTCTTGCGAATTATTGTAATATAGCTCCACTCTGCTGGAGGTTTCCCCCTCAAAGAGGCAAGTGAAGATTGCTTTCTTGAATAAAGGTATCATTTTTGGTGTTGCTCTTGCAATATTTTGTTGTTCCATTGATATCTGTTGAATATTCTTGTTTTTTCATATTATATTACATATGGTACCTTAAAAAAACCACCCTGGATTAAAGCAATCTAAGAAAACACTCAATGGGGAAGAAATCATTGGCATAACTCCTAACAATAAACATCAAAATGAATTAAAGGGGATTGGAGTGGTCTTAAACCAATATGGAAAAACATTTACACTTAAACATTTATTAGTTGTGTACAAGACAACAAGATCAAAACTCAAAAGAAATTTGATCTAAGAAAAAAAAACTTTCCAATCATAATTCATTTAATATAAAGATGCCAAATTGGAAATCCTTAAGTTTCGATTCATAAAAAAAGGGAACTGTTGTGTGTATCATTTTTAAAATTCGTTTTCATTACTTTGTAAAAGACAATATGTCCATCAAGGATCACTATAGGAGAATCATGATTGTCATGGTATGGAAAATGACCATAAAATTAACCCAAATACACAACTAAAAAGTTCTGAGAGTGCAAAAAACTAAATGCTTATCTTATGTCACAAATAAATTTTCACATAAAACTTCCATGGAAAAATATCAGCATGCAAGCCCTTCATTCCTTTCTATCTCATTCAAGAAATTATTTTATTGTTTAGCCAACAAGTTATTTTCATTAAAATGATAAAAAGGAAAACTAGCTAAAGACTAGAAACAAAGATTAGATTAATCTAACCAACAAAAAATAAGATCATCTACAATTGTAATTTATTAAATATCAGTCATGAAGTCTTTATTCATGGGGTACATTGTTGGAATTATTGTCATTCATGTCAAAGGATTAATGTTGTCATTAATATCATATTACAACATTACAATACACATGGAATTTCAGAGATTGATTTATATATATAGGTTTACAAGTATATTAAAAAAGGGAGTTAATTTTTTAATTAATGATCATGTCCCTTCATGAAGGGTTATGAAAAAATATAAAAATAGAAAGTATTGAGATAAAGTGTGTGGGTGTGAGATGTGGTAACATTTGAAGAAGTGGATGAGGAAAGATTGAATACCATTCCAAAAGGAAAGAGTTTTGAAATCAGTTTAGGTCACTTTGGTATTTTCGAGATAACTTATTTTATGGGACATGTCAGACCTTGAAATTTTTAGGAGATAGAGGAGAGATCTCTTTGTGCGTGCGATAAAAATTTCATATGTTGGTTCGTTATACTTTCATAGATATGCCCTATGGAATTTAGGGTTCCTAAATTCTCCTGATATCGATTTCAAATAGGTTAGCTTGGCACTTTCACTAGAACTTATTTTCTAGGACATTTACAACTGTTAAATTTTAACAATATGGATAAGAGATCTCGGGGTACATGTGATCAAAATTTTATATGTTGATTCACTATACTTCTGGAGATATTCCCTGTGGAAGTTAGTATTTATAAATGGTCCTAAAATCAGTTTCAAAAAGGTCAGTTTGGAATTTTCACTATAACTTATTTTATGGGACCTTTCGGACTATGAATATTTCATAGATATGAGGATACATATAGACATACCTCGGGTAAAATATTCATATGTTGTGTCACTATATTTTTAGAGATATTCCTTGCAGAAGTTAGGGTTTTTGGATGGTCCTGAAATTAGTTTCAAACATGTCAGTTTGGCATTTTCACTATAACTTCTTTTCTAGGTCTCTTTGTACATACAAAAGTACCTCAAGTAAAATTTTTATATGTTGGTTCAATAAAATTTCTTAGATATGCCTTGTGGAAGTTAAGGTTCCTAAATGGACCTAAAATTAGTATCAAACGGGTCGGATTGGAATTTTTGTTATAACCTTTTTTCTGGGACATTTCAGACTGTGAAATTTTTATGGATCTGAGGAGACATACAAAAGTACCTCAAGTAAAAATTTCAGATTCATACTTGAAAAATTGGATATGTGGCACGTTTTACAAGATCATTCTTTGGCAGAGGCCTAAAGCAACAAGCTTTGGGAAAGTTACTATTTGGAAATTCAAATTTTGGTCAGACCTGGTAAAGGAAGAAGTAGTGAGTAGACGTAGTGAGGGAAGAATTAGTGAGTAGACGTAGTGAAGGAAGAAGTAGTGAATAGTCTGATTCATATACCTGGTGAAGAAAGAAGCAATGAGAAGACATGTTGAAGGTAGAAATAGAAAGCAGACTCAGTGAAGGTTGGTGAAATTCACACAAAGAGATTGGTGTATCTTGATAAGTTGGTTCTTAGCAATGGGGATTCGTGTCTATGGATATCTGTAAGATTAGGTTGGTGCCACTCAAACAAAGAGACTGGTGTCTCTAGCTAATTTTGTGCTTAGCGGTGGGGATTGATGTCTACAAAGATCTGCAAGAGTAGGTTGGTGCCTACTAGGATTTGTACCAATGGGTATTGGTGTCTCTATTAGGTTAGTTCCTACAAATATTTGTAACAATAGGTTGGTGCCTACAAATAATTATAAAGATAATTTTTGTGGTTTTCTCCTGAAAGGGTTTCCACATAAATCTTGTGTTCCATTTTCTGCAATCAATAGATATCATATGTGATTATTTTCTTATGGTTGATGAATGTTTGAAAAAGTAAACAAATGTCTTCTATTGATTCACACCCCCTCTCAGTATAAGTGTGTTCTCAACAATTGGTATCAAAGCGGGTTCCTTCGGAAAAAGTATAACCACGAGAAGGTAGATCTCGGGAGCACACATGGTAGGTTAAGAAGGTTTCTCCACAACAGGTATCTGGTTATAAAGCTCTAATATCTCCACCATCATATCAGGCTGGAAAGAAATCTAGTGAAAATAATGCAAAAGACATGAAATATATTTTATGCGGTTTATCATAATCCAAGTTTGTCAAGGTGATGCATCATGAATCAACAAAATAAATTTGGGACAAGGTTCAAAACATCTATGAAGGCGATGACAAGTTTAAGAAGGAAAATCTCCAAACTCATAGAATACAATTTGAGAGCCTGAAAATTAAAGAAAAAGACAATGGTTCGTCCTATCTTCTCCATGTGGATGAAATTTTCAACACTATCAAAGGACTTGGTGAAAAGGTTGAAGAACCGTTGACTGTACAAAAGGTGTTAAGATCACTCCCCTTAAGATTTGATGCCAAAGTTTCTTCCATTGAATAAATGAAGGATATTTAGTCATTAACAATGGATGAATTGCATGGGATCCTCATGGCATATGAAATGAGGAAAGAGAAAGAAAAGTCATCAAACAAAGAAGCAGCCTTCAAAGCCTCAAAGAAGACAAATAACGGAGAGCGTGAATCAAGTGATAGCTCAAACAATGAATCAAATGCAGAGGAAGCACATTTTGTGAGAAAAATAAAAAAAAAGGATCTCGTAAATACAAAGGTAAGTTTCCCTTTAAATGTTTTAATTGTGGGAAAATAGGACATTTTGTTGCTAAGTGTCCATATGAGAAAAATGAAAGTAGTGATGATGAAGAATCTCATAACATTAAGAAAGAGAGAAAACCTCATCAAAAGGGTAAGCATGAAAATAATAAAAATGTCCATAAGAAAAATAAAAGTCTTTATTCTAAAGAGGTAATTAGCTCATCTGAAGAGAGCAATGAAAGTATCTCCAATAATAAAAGAGAAGAAACTCTTTTCATGGCCATAGAAACAAAGATTGATGAAGAAAAAGCGAAAGAAATGATGGATTCAGAATTAAAATAAAATGTAGAAACATATGGGGAAGTGGATCTTGAATAACTCATGTGTTCCTTAAGAGAAATAAAGAAGCTTAGGAAAAAGAATTTGAAACAAAAAGAGCAAGCTGCAAAAATATGAAGAATAGGATCATTATTCAAAATCCAAAATGTCACAAAGCCTTGACGAAACAAAAAATACTATCATGAACCTAAAGGTTAAATTAAAATAAGTAATAAGGATGGAAGAAGTGGTGAGAATCCAGTTGAAGAAAAAGGAAGAAAATTGCGAAGAGCTAGAATCTGAAATTGTTTCCTTAAGAAAGGAACTGGAAAAACAACTATTATGTTGAATAGAAGCTTGAAGTTTGAAAATAGTATTGAAACCTTAGATGATATCATCAATTTTCAAAGGTATCCATTCATTAAGAATGATCTTGGATATGATGGTATTGTTTCCTCCATACCTACACCTAGCCTTGCTACAACCAGGGAAATCTTATTTGTTGCAGGTGGAGTTCATACTAGTTTTCTAGAAGAGCAACCAACTATTGATTGTGTCTAACAAATTGATGAGTTGTATATTCCTCACATGCCATAAATTGAGCATGTTGTTATAGATGATATTGTTATCGATATGTCAGGTTTTCCTACTTTAGTAAGTGAACCTGACCATCCAACATAAAAATATAAGCCCTATCATCATCATAACCATAAAAATCAAAGGAATGGAAATCGTTCTTTCAGATTTTTGCAGAAGAGACGTGAAAGACATAAATGTGGACCAATGCTAACTACCGGGATAGATTTTGGTTGAATTGATGGATGGTTGTGGAATCATTTGACCATATGTTTGAGGATTTCATATCGTTTTGTATCATCATTTGTATAGTTGTGCAATATTCCTCTTACTTACTGAAGATTGCCTTGGAATTGGTTGATCGAGGATCGACCCGAGATGACAGTTAACTAGAGTTTCGACTGAGTATTCAATGATTGAGTTTTGACTGGTTTTCCCATCGAATGGAATTTTTGATGAGAACTATTGATTCTACTTATTGATCCCTCAGGGGGGAATACTTGAAGTTGTTGATATGTGAACCCAACTGATGTCTTCTTGTTGAATTGACTATCTCTTATTGAATCGACTATTTCTTGTTGAATGGACTTGGATTTACTAGTTTTTCTTAAGTTTTATTGAATAAATTCATAATGGAATATTGTGAATCAGTCATCACACCCATGATCACGGGTTTTAAATTGAGAAAATAAGATGAATCTCCATAAGTAAATCAAACAGTGTACAGGTCAATGATTGGAAATCTACTATTTGTGACAACATCAAGATCATACATTATGCAAGAAATAGGATTGGTTGCACATTTTCAAGCTAAATCAAAATAAACTCATGTGTAAGTAGTGAAAAGAATATTCAAATATCTAAATGGAACCTTAGACTACGACTTGTGGTACTCAAGAGGTGAATATTTTACTCTAACAACATATATAGATGAGGATTGGGCAGGCAATGTTAATGACAGGAAAATCCCAAGCTCAATGGGAGCATCCCCTTGCCATTGATGTCAAAGGGGGAGAGTTTCAAATAGGGGGACGATTGAAGATAGGCGGAGAGTTACAAACAAAGGGACAGTTGCAGGATTACCACCAATGACAAAGGGGGATATTGTTGGAATTATTTTCATTGATGTCAAAGGACTAATGTTGTCATTGATTTCAAAGGACTAATGTTGTCATTGATGTCAAAGGATTAATGTTGTCATTGATTTCATATTATGGCATCACAATACACACAATATTTACAATATTGATTTATATATAGGTTTACAAGTAAAGTAAAAAAATGGGTGCATGTGAAATAGTAAAAAGTTAAATGGTGGTTTCAAACCCATGGGTTTGGGTATTTTCCCATGGTATTTGGAAAAGTAAAATAAAAAATGGGGAGTTAATTATTTAATTAATGGACATGTCCATTCATTAAGGGTTATGAAAAATTATAAAAAGAGAAAGTGTGTGGGTGAAATATGTAGTAACATTTGAAGAAATGGAAAATAAAATATTGAATATCATTCCAAAAGGGAAGAGTTGCAAAATCAGTTTCAAACCATCTTGGAATTTTCACGATAAATTATTTTCTAGGATGTTTCAGACCATGAAATTTTGAAGAGAGGGAGTATATATCTCTATGTACATATGGTCAAAATTTCAGATGTTGGTTCAATACACTTTCAAAAATATGCCCTGTGGAAGTTAGGGTTCTTGAATGCTCCTGAAATCGGTTTCAAACAGGTCATCTTGGCACTTTCTCTATAAATTACTTTCTAAGGTGTTTCATACCATGAAATTTTGAGAAGACAGAGGACAAATATCTAGGTACATGTGGTCAAAATTTCATATGTCGGTTCACTACACTTTCATATACATGCCAACCGAAATTAGGGTTTTTGAATGGTCCTGAAATCCATTTCAAACAGGTCAGTTCGGAATTTTCACTATAACTTATTTTTTGGGAATTTTCAGACTATTGAATTTTCATATATCTGAGGAAACATACAGAAGTAAATCAAGTAAAAATTATATATGTTGTTTCTCTATACTTTTGGATATATTCCCTGTGGAAGTTAGGGTTTCTTAATGGTCCCAAAATCAATTTCAAACAGGTTAGTTTGGTATTTTCACTATAACTTATTTTATGAGACTCTTTAAACCACAAAATATTCAAAGATATAAGGAGACATACATAAGTAACTGAGGTAAAATATTCATATGTTTGTTTTCTATACATTCTAATATATTACATGTGGAAGTTAAGCTTCTTGAATGGTCCTGGAATCAGTTTCAAATAGGTCAACTTGGAAGTTTTGCTATAACCTTTTTTCTGGGACACTTTAGACTATAAATATTTCAGGGATCCGAGGAGACATAAAGAAGTATCTTGGATAAAAATTTCATAATCATATTTTCAAAATTGGATATGTGACATGTTGTATGAGTTTTTTCTTGTGAAGAGGCCTAAAACAACAACCTTTGGGAAAGTTATAATTTGGAAATTCAAATTTTGGTTAGACCTGGTAAAGGGAAAAGTAGCGAGAAGACCTGGTGAAGGAAGAAGCAGTGAGTATACTTGGTGAAGGTGGAAGTAGCAAGAATACCTAGTGAAGGAAGAAGTAGCAAGCAAACTCAATGAAGGTTGGTGCAACTCACACAAAACTATTGTTGGCTCTTTCTAAGTTTGTGCTTAGAGGTGGGTATTGGTGTCTCCAATAGATTGGTGTATGTGAATATATTTAAGAGTAGGTTGGTTCTTCTCAAAAAAATGTGTTGGTTTCTCTTGCTAAGTTGGTGCTTAGTGATGGGGATTGGTGTCTATGAATATCTATAAGAGTAGGTTTGTGCCTACCAAGATTTGTACCAGTGGGGATTGGTGTTTCCAATAGTTTGGTGCCTACAAATATTTGTAACAGTAGGTTGGTGCCTACAAATAATTATAAAGAGAAGTTTTTTTGTTTTCTCCCAAAAGGGATTAAATTTAAATCTTGTGTTCCATGTTCTGCAGTCAATAGATCACATATGTGATTGTTTTCTTATGGTTGATGAATGTTTGAAAAAGTAAACATTTGTCTTATATAGATTCACCCTACCCCCCTCTCAGTATAAGTGTGTGCTCAACATAAATCTCAAAAGAGACAAATCTAAATCCTTATGCATAAGAATAAATAATTTTTTACAGCTAAATTTATTGAAACCCAAAAAAGATAAAAACTATAGTAAACAACTATGCAAAGAAAAGAAACCAGCCTAATCTATCCTACTGCCATCCTACACTACACTAGCTAAAAATGAGCTATGTTAAATCATAACACCAATGTAGCCATCCATGTAACTCCAAACCTCCAATCACATGTCCATCAAATATTAGCAACACAAATTGGAGTAGTATTAGACTAAAAATAGAAAAAATTAAATTATGTAAATATCTATCCATCATGCCAAAGATATCATAGTTATTATTCATGGGAAATGTACCTAAGAAATATCCCTCCAACCATGCCTCAATTATATCATAAAATATGCAATGAATATCATAAAATTGGTGGAGAGAGTTAATGGGAAAGTAGCATACCTTCAAAGAATCATGTATGAAATTTCCATGGAATGTACCTCGTGAGAGTGATATGAAAAATCCTTAGGCGTTAATTAATTTTCAATACACATAAACATCTAAATTTATCTTGAAATAATAATGATCGTTTGACGAATTGCATAACACATGTGAATTTAATTATCTATAAAAAATCACTTCAATGATAAATAACTTGCAAGATAACTGAGAAAAATAGAACAACAATAATAAAAACACATACACAATTTTGTTAACAAAGTTCAACCATATTGGGTTACGTCTCTGGGTCCGCTTCCAATCGAAACCGCTTTATTAATGCTCAAATGCTTGTGTTTTTACAATGAACTTTTAACTTGTTGCTAAAAATCATAAACAAAGTGCACCATCAAACTCCTCTCGAAATTCTAAGAAAAATAAATACAAACTTCATCTACTTTCATTAAGGAACCCTTTGGCATGCATTACAGTGAAAAACTCAAAGTCTAGATACCCATGGCATGAACTTCGAGACCCATATGCACATACTTCAATACCTCATATGTTGTGTGTGTCTCGGGCCTCTAACTATCATCTGGAACCTTGGGAAAACTTAATTACATGTTGGGTGGAATCCCATAACATGAGGCTCCTTAGGCACAGTGGTTAGAGCATTGGAGTGTGTGGGAGGAGGTCACGAGGTCAACCCCTGTGGCCCTCTCCCCATTTCGTGTTTTATTGCAAACATATGATATATATAATATCGATCATTTGGATATAGTGGTAGACAGTTGTAACCCCCTCCGTGAGTCTTGGCATTGTTTATATGGCATGCAAAAAAAAACATGATTCGGGGTTTAGCCCTCGTCCCCACCCTTTTCGTCGATTAACAACCCACAACTTGAATAAAATTTTTGTCATATGACTATTAAGTCACATGGTATGGTGCAATGGTAAGTTGTTCGATTATTGTATGGGAGGTTGAGGGTTCGAATCCGATCAACCTCATAAGAATTTTTATAAACTATATTTGTGAGAGGCTAATGGAAGACTTCCATGTAATGGTCTCTCATTGGTCCATTTAAACCTGTACAAACATGCCACGTGTCAATATTTGATTGGTCCACCTGTAATTGTACAATTTACCTGTCACTTTTCCAAATCACTTGTACAAACATGTACATATGTGCCATGTGTCACCCTTCCAGTGGTGCCACATGTCACCCCCTCTTTGACTTTTTGACCTTTGACCAAAACTTTGATTGGCCATAAATTTTGCATACGAACTCCGTTTGAGGCGATTTTTGCATTGTTGGAAAGATGTCGTTGAGATATATGAAATGAAATCCTTTTCTAGAGAATTTAGGATGACAAATGTTTGAGCATTTCTAGATCCTTCTGGACCTCTTTGAGTGTTCTAGATCCTTTTGGATTATTCCTCCCCATTGGAATCCTTTTGGACCACCAAAATTTTTGATAACTCAACAACTCAGTGAGGGTAAATATCCCTCACCTTTCCAATATTGATCCACTTTTCTTTGCTTGGTTTTAATCCTTTAAAACCAACTCAAATATATTCCACATCACCTCATTGTGAAGTCTTGATCCTTCTTCCAAGAATAACATCTTCCTATAGCTCACCTAAATATTCTGGAGCAAAATCATCAACTGTTGAAACCTGAACACTTTCTTCTTTATCCATAATCATAGGAGGCTCATAAAGTTTTGAATTATCAACATTTACCACTGAATACATTTGCATATTGTTGATGTTTCAGGTATTTGCAGGAGATATTCACCTCCTGCATAACCCTTTCTTATAGATGAATATTCCAAAGAAGTCAAGAAATATTGTGAAGAAGTCGACTCCATAGAAAATAATAAAGTAGAATTATAATGCTCCAAAAGAGAAGTTGACCCACAGGGAAATTATAATTTTTCCAGAAAGGACAAGTCGGCCCCACTAGAAAGTTTGTTGATCAGATTAGTATAAATATGAGACCAACCTTCTCATTTTGACATAAAAACTTGGTCTAATATATCTCTGTAGCAGTCGCAAGAAGCCTATTCTAAGGCAGTGAAGGAAGCCTATTCTGAGGCAACGAAGGAGCCTATTCTGAGGCAGCAAAGAGGCTAAGTTTGAGGGTAATCTGGGTGCACCTGTAGCAGAAGATATCTCTGTGATTGAACAACAATTTGTTCACATTTGTAGACAATGTTTGGACAACATATATTTATGTGCTTGAACAACAGATTGGGCACACCTATAACAACAGTCTTGAGGCAACAAAGTGACAGATATAAGAGGTTGATTTATGAAAGTTTGAGACAATGATCTGAGCCATCATTGGACAATAGTAGATTTATATCCTTGATAGTTCTAAAGTGCATATATGAGTAGAAAATATAAGTACTTGTTATCTGGGATTCTTTCTTGTCGGTTTACTTTACTAGATATAACTAGTTTATGGTTATGTTGTATTGGCATTAATCTTCTCTACAAGAAAAGGTGTTGGGTTTTCTTCCCTTGTGTAGAAGGGTTTCCCAGGATAACTTATATGCTCTTCTCGGGGGTGTCACTTGAGGATGCCTATGGTTGGGTGGAAATGGAAGAGAATTTCCTATGGAAAAATGAGAAAACCCATAATTTTGTTTTGTAATTTGTGCTTGGTTAATCTTCTTGAGATCCTATTTATTTACTGCAGTTAGTCTAGTATTCAAAAATTCAACATGGTATCAGAGCAGTGTTACTGAAGAAGCCATTACACAAGCTTCTCTAGAACCTCTTCTACTAGTCGCTACCTTATTGTTGCAGTTCCATAACTTCACTTCTGACTGCAACCCCCCCCCCCCCTTTCCTATCAATCTAGTTTTATCCCTTTCCCTTGATTGTTGGGCCTATGTTATTCACAGTCATGTGCGATCTAGTCTAACGCATCATCTTCTACCTTCAGATTGCAAGTTGGAGCACTTTGAAGTTTTAGGGTTTGTTACTCCTGCCAAAGATATGTACTTGTATATGTTTAATTATGATCATTATACTCCACATAATACTAGAGATGCATTTGTTTATCTCCCCTCTAGGAGATATTCTTGATTTGTTGTTTGTTCCGGACATGTTATATTGATAAATTCCATGGAGATTTCCATGGAAATGTTGTTGTTCTTGTTTTCTTGTTCCAGGAAGGTTGCCTTGTAGGAATGTCACTAGTGATAGCTCTGAGAGGGATATATAGTGATGGTTGCAGAGGAAAACTTATTAGATGATCTCTAATTTGAGACATGAAGCAGTCTTACTAGAGTTTGTACAAATTAACAGTTCAACTAGTTATGGCATAGGAGACTTGCTCATTTTAATTATAGATATCTTCTAGTTTTAGGGAATATGGTGATGGGGTTTACACAACTCCACATTAAGCATGATGGAATTTTCATAGGTTGTGCTCTTGGCACGAATACCAAGGAATGTTTTTCAAGCAGTGACAGCAGATCCAAGGGGATGTTGGACTTTGTGCATTCATATTTGTGTGGGCATATGACAGTTGATTCCTTGA
The DNA here is from genome assembly GCA_009831015.1 of Picea engelmannii. Taxonomy (NCBI): domain Eukaryota; kingdom Viridiplantae; phylum Streptophyta; class Pinopsida; order Pinales; family Pinaceae; genus Picea; species Picea engelmannii. The sequence continues at coordinate 75,236 of ML783967.1, read as the reverse complement.
GTGGTTTTGGTCTCATGGATGAGACAATGGCAGTGATTTTGATAGGTTGTCCACACTTTAGGATATTCAGGTGTCTTTTTTACATTCATGTACCCAAGGAGAAAAGGACGAAGTTAGACCTTTCAGCTAGGAAGGGTAAATTTGTTGGGTATCGTAAATCGTCGAAGACATATCAGATCTACATCCCAGGTTAGAGATAGATTGAGGTGAGCAGGTATGTTTCCTTTGCGGAGGAGGTAGCCTTTAGGAGATATAGAATATCTCACATGCAGATTGACAGTGAGATGCAAGAGGAGATGGTGTCTTCTCCCCCTCACCCTTCAGTAGTTCAAAGGGAGCCAATTGATCCCATGGAGACAGTTGATCCAATTGATCTAATACATCATGTTGATGTTCCTAGAGATATTATGGTAGGCCAGTAGAGGCCTTCCTGGGCTCATCAAACTCTGCAAGAGGCAGAGAGATATACGCTCCTCATGGTACTTTCATAGAAAGTAAGAGACCTTAAAGTTTCTCGAGTTATGTTGCAGCTATGAGCCACATCATTGATTATGATCCTTCATGGTATGAGGAGGCATCCATTCAGCCAGTATGGAGAGATTCCATGATGGAGGAGTATCAGTCCATCATGAATAATGATGTGTGGGATATTGTTCCAAGACCCAAATGGAATTCTGTGGTGAATTCCAAGCAAATTTATAAGATAAAACATGCAGCTGATGGGAGCATCGAGAAGAAAAAAGAGAGATTTGTGGACAAAGGATTCTCTCAAGTGGAGGGAATATACTATGAGGATACCTTTTCTCTTATTGCTCCATATACTTCCATTCAAATGATTATTGCACTTGATTCAGACTTGGCTTGGGGATTACATCAAATGGATGTGAAGACAACCTTTCTCAATGGTGATATTGAGGAAGAGGTGTGTATCGATCAACCTGATGGTTTCATGATTCATGGGAAGGAGTCCCATGTTTGTAGGTTGAAGAAGGCCCATATGGACTCAAGTAGGCACCTCGTTCTTGGTATGTGAGGATTGATGGATACCTGATGAATTTGGATTTCAACAAGAGTGTTGTTGATGCCAACCTGTACTATACTATTGTTGATGAGAACTAATGATATCTTCCTAAGTCAAAGAAAGTACACAGCTAAGATATTGAGGAGATTTGGGATATTGGACTGTAAGTCCATGACCACACCGATGGTGATCAATTTGAAGAAGTTGAGTGAGTCTTCTTTTGATTCATACTTGATTGATCCAACCATATACCAACAACTATTTGGATAATTGATGTATTTGGTTAACACCAGACAAGATATTTGTTATGTAGTGAGTGCACTTAGCCAGTTCATGAGTCAGTTGAGACAGATACATTAGGTGGTTGCGAAGAATGTGTTGAGATATTTGTGAGGAACAATTGGATATAGATTGAGACATGCTTCCAATGTTGATATGAGACTACAAGATATGTTGATTCAGATTGGGAAGGGAGCGTAGTTGATAGGAAGAGCACCTCAAGGTGTTGCTTCAATTTTGGACCTGCCATAGTTTCCTCGTGTAGAAGGAAATAGACTTATGTGGATTTGAGTACCACATAAACCGAGTATATTGTAGTATGTATGGAAATATGCAAAGCAATGTGGCTTCATAATCTCCTTGCATGATTTTCTAATCAAATATTTGATCCCACCGTAATTCATTATATTCAAGATACGGTGCAGAGGAAGGCAATACTAGTGGAGTACCTTTCTACAAATGAGAAGATTACAGATGTTCTCACCAAGCCTCTTACCAAGTCAAATTTTGAGTACTTCCATGATAAACTTGGAGTGGAATTCCCCTCTTGTTAAGATGGATTATTGATGATTTCATCTTCGTGAGACATTCTTCTGTGGTGATACTCTTCGATGGACTGAGTTGAGTATGACACTTATCGACGGACTGATAAGTTGTACTGGGTTAGCGCCCAACTAAATTTGGGTTGTAACCCATGTGGTTGTGATATCTCTCCAAGTATTATCCCCGGAGTAGTGGGCTAGGTATGCCTATGAGGACACTCTCCATATCTTCTCCCCATGGCAGTGGGTTGGATCGATATGGAGTGTGTTGTGCCTTCTCCATGTCTTCTCCCCGATGGGTTGATTTGGGTTGACCTGTGACCGGTCTTCTCCTCAGTCGTTTTGGGTTGGGTAGACCTAATATAGGTATTCTCCCCAGGTGGATGGGATGGGTCGATCTATGGAGACACCCCTGATATTCTCCCCATATCGAGTTGGGTCGACTTGGAGAATGCTCCTCTGAGATAGAGTTAAGCATGAAACTTTTCAAAGTAGTGACAAGTTTTCCTCATGTGTCACCCAGAATACCATGGGAGTAGACCATGAGGACACATCCCTTGGGAGTTGACCAAGTGGACACGTCATGGGAGAGTGGGTCCTTGACTATGCACTATGGGAAAATAGGTCTTAGTGCCACACTATGGGTGAGTAGGTCCCAGTGTACTCTAGTGTTGATGAAGCCCTATAATAGGTCCACATTAGGTATAGCCATGTGCGACGTGATGATTCTACTAGTAGCATGGTCTATGTTACCATGACATGGTCGGAGGATCATGGAATAGCCTACGAGGCTATGAGAACCAGAGGAAAATTATAATGGAGAATACCTCCCTGGCTAAGAGGGAGTGTTGATGTTTCTGGTAGCTATGAGAGATATTCACCTTCTTCATAACCCTTTATTATAGATGAATATGTCAAAGAAGTCAAGAAATATCCCAGTGAATAAGTAGGCTCCATAGAAAATAATAAAGCAAAATTATAATGCTCCAAAAGAGAATTCGACCCACAGGGAAATTATAATTTTTTCCAGAAAGGACAAGTCGGCCCCACTAGAAAAGTTCACTGATCAGATTAGTATAAATTTGAGACTATCCTTCTCATTTTGACATAACAAATCAGTCTGATATATCTCTATATTAGTAGCAGTAATCCTATTCTGAGGCAGTGAAGGAGCCTATTCCGAGGCAGCGAAGGAGACTATTTTGAGGCAACGAAGAGGATAAGTCTGAGGCTAATCTGGGCGCACATGTAGAAGTAGATATCTTTGTGCTTGAAAAATGGTTTGGTCACAAATGTAGACAGTGTTTGGACATCATATATTTATGTTCTTAAACAACAGATTGGGCACACCTATAGTGGTAGTCTTGAGGAAACAAAGTGACAGATATACGAGGTTTATTTATGATAGTTTGAGATAGTGATCTGAGCCATCATTGGACAAAAATAGAGATAACTACTTTATATTTCTAGAGTGCATATCTGAGAAGAAAAGATAAGTACTTGTTATTTGGGATTCTTTCTTGTTGGTTTACTTTACTAGATATAACTAGTTCATGGTTATATTGTATTGGCATTAATCTTCTCTATAATAAAAGGTGTTGGGTTTTCTTCCCTTGTGTAGAATGGTTTCCCATGATAAATTATATGCTTTGCTCAGGGGTGGCACTTAAAGATTCCCATGATTGGGCAGAAATGGAAGATCATTTATGGAAAAATGAGCACACCCATAATTTGTTTTTGTAATTTATGCTTGGTTAATCTTCTTGATATCCTGGTTATTTACTGTAGTTAGTCTAGTTTTCAAAAATTCAACACATATAAGATGGTAGATCTAAACAAAAGAAATTAGTACCAATATTCTCCAAGATCCTGAATGGACAATACCAGATTGGCTTGAGATTTTTACCTTCACCCTTCATTCTATCTTTGTTGATATGTAACCATACTTGATCACCGAATTGAAACTGATGGTCAACCCGATGCTTGTCATGCCTCACCTTGTATTTTTCTTGGTTCTTCTCCAATTGTTCATGTACCACCTGATGCACATGTTGGATCCTCTGAATGAACCTCTTAGATTTATCTGTATCATCTTTTCCATCCTCTTTATTTTCTTCTCTGAAAACAAATTCCATAGGTGATTTAGGGAAATACCCCAAATATACTTCAAAAGGAGTTCTTTGAGTAGAAGAATGCATGGAACGATTATAGGCATGTTGTACATAATGTAATTGTGCATCCCATAACTTAGGATGTTTGTTGTAGTATCCACATAACAAATGTACCACTGTCATGTTTACCACCTATGTTTGTCCATTTGTTTATGAATGAAAACCCATGCTCTTCTTTAACTTAGTGTCCATCATCTCCCATAAATGAGACCAAAAATTCCCCACAAAGCGAGATTCTCAATCTGATATAATATATGTAGGCATCCCAAAATGAATCCATATATTAGCAAATAAAAACTGTGGTTTTTTTCCAATTGTGACATGTTTCTTGCATGGCATTAAAATACACAACTTAATGAAACTCTTTACCATGACATATAAATAATCGTGACCTATTCTGGACATCGGAAAACCTCCATCAAAATCCATAGACACACTTTCGCATGGCTAAGGTACTGGAAGTAGCGTATATAATCCAAAATTTTTGTTGCTAGGATTTCTTGTGGCACACATAACACACCCTTTTACATACATGGAACTTTTCTCAATCATTTGAGGCCAATAACAATATCTTTGCAACTGAGCTACTATATTACCTACTCCAAAGTGACCAGAAATGAGAGATGTATGAGCTTCTTTGATTACATTTTCTCTTTCACCCTTGGGTATACAAAGATTTCCAAGATGATATAATAAGTTTTCATGCATATGATAATCCAACTATTGATTTCCATGAGTTAAATCCATATATACATATTTAAAATCATCATCCCTAAAATGGCATGATTTTTGTAGCTTGGTCTGTGATTGCAAATACTATAATGATTGATGATCTGTATGAAATATTGTCTCCTTTCCCATCAAGTAATGCTTCCATTTTTCAACACTTTGTACCAACACATACAATTCCTTATCACATGTTGGATAGTTAATTACTGCTTGAGTAAAATTCTCATAATGATAACATATAGGTTTACCTCATTACATCAAGACTACTCCCATGGCATATCTGCTTGCATTGGTTTGAATCTCAAATGGCTATTGCAAATATGGAAAAGCTAAAACTGGTGTGGTGCTTATCTTTTCCTCCAATGTATTGAATTCTTTATGATACTTTCCTCCCCATTGAAAGACCTATTTCATATTTGTCAACACATGCAAAGGAGTTTCTATGAAAGAGAAGTTAGCAATAAATTTCCTCCAGTATTGTACTACTCCTAAGAAGCTCCTGACTTTCGTGGCAGTATTTGGCTTGGTCCAATTTACAATAAATTCCACCTTTGAGGGGTCTATCTTTAGCTAACCATTCCCTACTATGTAACCCAAATATACCTGAGAATTTTTTCCAAACTCACATTTAGACATCTTTATATACAACTTCTCCTTTTTAAGGAGTTCAAAAATTGTTCTAACATGCATTATATGATCTTCCCATGTTCGACTAAAGATCAAGATATCATCTAAGTAGACGATGAAAAAATAATCTATAAAATGTGTCAACACATCGTTCATTACCATCATAAATGTCACATGTGCATTGCATAAGCCAAATGTCATAACCAGCCATTCAAACAATTCCTACTTTGTCTTGAAAGCAGTTTTCCATATGTCACTTTCTGCAATTTTGATCCAATGGTAACCGCTTCTCAAATATAACTTAGTGAAATAAACAACATTTCTTAAATGATCAAATAAATCATCAATTATAAGAAGAGGATATTGGTTCTTTACTGTGATCTTGTTCGGTGCTCAAAAATCAATACACATCCTCCATGTATCATATTTCTTTGGAACTAATACAATAGGAGATCCACATGGAGAGGAGCTCGGTCTTATGATTCCTTAATCGAGCAAATCCTAAACCTACTTCTTTATCTCTTCATTCTCTATCACTGATGACCTATACATACCAATGTTAGGAAGTGGAGCATCCTGTTGCAGATAGATTTCATGTTCAACCTCCCTCTTAGGAGGACACCTTGTAGGTTCCTGAAATAACTCATCAAAGTTAGAAATGATTTTTGCCAATTCATGTTTATGATCTGGATCACAACCTGATAAAGCATCTGATATATATTCCTCCTTTTGTTTCACCAGCATGAGAAAAAATGATTTACTTTCATTTACGAGCATCTTCATATGTCCTGTTCTCACTAAATAAACATTACTTTTAATACAATGAGCTCTAACAATATACTCAATCATGTTATTGAAAAGATAATATTTGTTCTCTTCAGGATAAAATATAACTGTTTTGTCAAATATATATGGACTTCCCAAGAAAATGTTTCGAATGTCAAGTGGCATGACATCTAACTCAACCTCATCAAATAACTTAGTTGTAATTGCAAATCAGATTTTACATTGTTTCATCACTTGCAACCTAGCATCGAAACACACCCGACCTAATGGATATGGTTTCACATGGGGTGTTTTCTTCAAACCTAGATTCTTAAAAATTGCTTCAGATATTAAATTAACTTGAGATCCACTGTCAAACAAAGTATCTATATTTATATGCTTTACTATAACTCTGACATGAAAAAACTCACTTTGTTTCTTTTGATCAATAACACTTTTAAATTTAGAGGATTGAATTGAAATATCAGTAGTAGATATACCTTTTCTTCTTGTTTCCATGATCTTAGTTTCATCTCCTGAATCTAATCCCAGATCCTGTTGGGCTAATGCAACAGTCTTTTGTTTCCCCTTATCTTGGAATTTCTTTGGTCATAACTCTAGATGCAAGTTCCAACACTATGCTTCCTCATGTCCCTTTCTCTTACAATGGGAATATGTAGGTTTCTCTTCAGCTTTCTTTATTTTAGATGATTTCTTACTCTTCCATTTTCCTTTCGATTTCTTCTCAAACTTCTATGGATTCTTATCCTCAATCACGTACTTTCCCTTGATAGCTTCCAGATGAGTATCTTGTACTGACACTTCATCAATATTAGTAGGGTTAAACATCAATATAGTGTGTCGAAGATATGAATCCATACCACCAATATACTTCAGAAGAGTTTCTCAAGTATATAACGAAATTCCCAAGGATATTGATTTCTTCTTAAATTCAGGTGTATATACTTGAACATTTTTCCCTTTTCCTTGCCTAAGATGTTGCCATTCTATTATTGTAGTTTGCACATAAGCCAATGGATAAAATTGGTTTCTCATTGCAGCAGTAAAATCATCCCAAGAATAAATTACTTTACCTTGTTGAACGATATCAACTTGTGTCTTACTCTCCCACCATATCAAGGTTGTGTCTCCCAGATGAAGACTAGCTAGTTGTATCTTTGTAGTTTCATCTATGATATTTTGTACCCTGCAATATACCTCAATTTGTTTGATCTAGTTTTCCAAATTCTCTGCATTCAATTCCCCATTATAAATTGGTAATTCAAACTTTACATCTAATTTTAATAAAGGAAAATCATGAGCATGTGAAGACTTCTTAGAGGGATTATTTTTATGTGAAGAATGTTTACTTGCACCAGAACAAGATGATGACAAGGATGATGGTGAAGAGAGTTCTAAAGGTCCACCACCTTAACCTCCTCCTTCATCTTTTACCGAAGATTCTTCGTCCCCAGTCTTATGGACTCTTCGATATAAATCATCTATTGTTTCCCTCATTGAGAGAAGTGTAGCCATAATTTCCTCAAGTCTCATGGAAGGATATTCTCCTTCCTTTCCTTCAAAAACCATGTTTCTCTTACGAAATATCCTTTGAATCTCTGACTTATAACTTGCAATATTTCCTTTACCAATCTTGAATATGGACCTTGTAAGAATTCACTTGCAAACACTTATCAAAATGAGCTCTGATACCAACTTGATCTAAAAAATACTTAGACATTAACTAATTTTAAAAGAACATAAACATATAAATTTATCTCGAAACAATAATGATCATTTGATGAATTTCATAACACATGTGAATTTATTTATCTATCCAAAATCAGTTCAATGATAAATAACTTGCAAGATAATTGAGCAAAATAGAACAACAATAATCAAATCACATACACAATCTTGTTAACAGATTTCACCCATATTGGGATAAGTCTATGAGTTCTCTTCCAATCGATACCACTTTATTAATGCTCAAATGCTTGTGTTTTTACAATGAACTTTTAACTTGTTGCTCAAACTTAGAAACATAGTGCACCGCCGAATTCATCTCAAAATTCTGAGAAAAAACAATGTAAAATTCATATACTTTCGTCAAGGAACCCTTTGGCATGCATTACGGTGAAACAATCAAAGTCTAAATACCCCTAGCATGAACTTCAAGACCCATATCCATGTACTTCAATACCTCATACTGTGTGTGTGTCTCGGTACACACTCCGGTTTAAATAGGGTGTTGGCCCCTAACTATCATATGGAATCTTGGGAGAAATTAATTACATGTTGGGTGGAATCCCGTAAGATGAGGTTCCTTGGGTGCAGTGGTTAGAGTGTTGGAATGTGTGGGAGGAGGTCACGGGGTCGACCCCCACAGACCTCTCCCCCTTTGGTTTTTTACTGCAACCATATGATATGTATAGTATTGGTCATTTGGATATAGTGGCAGATAGTTGTAACCCCCTTCACGAATCTTGGCATTGGTTATATGGAATGTAAACAAAACCATGGGCTGGGGCTTAGCCC
>ML783967.1:26228-66499 GCA_009831015.1 Picea engelmannii | reverse complement strand
TTTCCATATGACTGTTAAGTCACATTGTATGGTGAAATGGTAAGTCATTGGATTATTCTATGAGAGGTCGAGGGTTAGACGCTGATCAACCTCATAATAATTTTGATAAACCATAGTCGTGAGAGGCCAATGGGAGACTGCCACATGGTGGTCTCTCATTGGTCCATTTAAACCTGTACGAACATGCCACGTGTCAATATTTGATTGGTCCACCTATACTTGTATGGTTTCCTTATCACTTTGCAAGTTTAGTTGTACGAACATGTACAGATGTTCCATGTGTCACCCTTCCAGTGGTGCCACATGTCACCCCCTTTGATTTTTTTACCTTTGACCATGTTTGACCAAAACTTTCACTAGCAATAACGTTTGCATACGAACTCTGTTTGAAGCGATTTTTGCTTTGTTGGAAAGATAACGTCGATCTCTACACAATGAAGTCCTTTTTTAGAGAATTTTGGATGATCAAATTTTGATCATTTCTAGATCCTTATAGACCTCTTTGAGCGTTCTATATCCTTCTAGATCAGAGAGAGTCTTACGATTGATATTATCATTAATTCCATAGGATAAGTAAAAATAATGAGAACATGACATAACCATTGGCTGAAACCAAAGTGTCTCATTGTCTTAGCAGGTCTCTCTAGGCTCATATTTCACATAACCAACAACTTGATATGGGATATTGTGACTAAATTATGTGAACTTGGAGTTTCTTACCATCCTCGAAGGTATATGATCGATGTATAAGTGGAGGCCACTAACATTGGTTGTTTCATTACATTTATTAATCTCAATATCAACCACTTGGTTACTACACCAATAAGAATATCTATTAATTATAAATTTAGATAAGCCAATAAAAGAATCATTTATAAACATGTTTGTTACAACACCCTCTCCTTCACAAGAAAAGGGATGATAAGGAAGAAAACTACAAGATTCCTGGGAAGGGGTTGCATCCTCTCCTTCTTCTATATGTACATTATGTACATATTGTACTGTATTGAGATTTGGCCATGTAGAACAAGTTTGAAAAGGATCTTGAATAGTGTCCTACACAACACATCCATAAAAAAATATCAAAGTACAAAGAATAGAAAGTAGAATATGTAAGAGAATGAAATCTCTCTCTAGAAAGAGAAAACTTTTCAAAATGAGTCTCTTTGAATGGAATCTCTTCTTCCTTAAGAACATTAATGATTGGTTTTGATTGTGAATCAGTAGGCTCCACAATAGGAATTGTTTCACAATAAAAACCTTCTTCCTTAACAATTTTATCCTCTTATAAGAAATATGTCAATTGTTGTACTAAAAGTGTTATTGATCCAAATTTATTTTCGGCACGAAATGAGAGCGGAGATATAATAAAGAAATGCACGGAGATATCATAGATATCCAATAATATAACAAAAATGTATCAGAGATGCAACCATAAAAACAGATATACAATAATACATAATTTCTATTAATGAAAGAAATGGACAAAGACTCTAAAAATACAGAGTGAAAGACTCGCTTAAATGGTGGGAGCTTATCTCTGAGAAGAGATGTGATGGCTACTCGCATTCACAAGAAGATAATTACAATGAGGATCTGAAGGAATTTTTACAATAAATAGGAATTCAAAAAACCCTAGACATCCAAAAACCTAACCCTAGGAGATGAAGCGCCAAAAGTCATGTGGGCCCCGTTTGGGTAAGCTAGTACATCAACTTCCCGGGGTCATGACTTTTGCATACGATCTTCATTTTAGGAATATGATAGCCCATTGGAAAGGTATCATAGAGTAGATTCATTTTGGGTGATCAATTATGCCTTTGGATATAATTTAGAATCTTGATTGTGAAAAACCTTCATTTGGGCCCTCAAAATAGCCCTGGAAGTTAAAACTGCTAAAAATAGTAAATTGCCAAAATTGTCAGAAAATTGTTTTGAGCCAGTTGGAAAAGGTGGGTGGCCACTGATATCCACCTGGATCAATCCTCCCTCCTTAGGAATCAATGGTATCCATTGCGTTGAGTTCTCAGGGGAGAGGGAAAAGCATTTGTTGAATCTGCATCTTAATGACTTGCTTGCCTTGTTGGAGAAGTTGCGTTGATTAGCTTGTTCAAGGTTGTCACGAACATGTGTTTGGAAGGGTTGGAAATTTTTAACCAGTCTGGCTACATGAGATTGTTGTGTGCAGAAGGAATATTTGCGCTTTTCTACAACCTTGTCGACCTGCTTCTGTTGGATAGAAGGTGCTTGGGGCGAGGCTATAGTGGTTGCAGTGTCCTTCTGTTCCCCTTTTGAATATATTTTGAAGAAGATGAATTTTCTAGTATGAGATACTACCTTGCGACACTATTTAGGTGGGACAGTATTTGGAGATACCTCTAGTATTTTGTAGAGATTACCCCCAAAGTAACAATGACACTATGGGGTTGAGACTCATAAATAGCATGGTGCTTCCAGATATATGGTTGGCCCAAGAGAACATCACAAATACCAGTGGGGCAACATCACATAAAACCTCATCCTTGAAGGGTTGGATGACGTATGGAAATCGAAACTGTTGGCTGACATGGAGATCTCGTCCTTGGCGAAGCCACCCGATGTTGTATGGCTAAGGGTGTGGTGTTGTCAACAATCCCAACTGTTTGACGACCTCTATTGAGATGAGGTTCTTCTAGCTTCCACTATCAACAATAAAATGCAGTGGGGTCCCATTCACCCACATCTGTGAATGAAAAATGTGCTCCCCCTCTTCTGGATCTGTTGGTTCTTCTGGTTGAATTGTTGCGGTCTAGACAATAGAAGTGGGATCTGGGTCGATGATCTGTATTTTACCAATATTTTCATAATCAGATTCGAGGTTTGGCTCCTTGTCTTTGATCTTGGTCACCAATGATTGTTTTGAGCGACATTCATCACTGTTGTGCCAGGGGATTTTGTGGAAATCACACCATTTTCCAGTGTCCTTCTTTTTCTTACCGTGACCCTTCTTTTCCTGTGGCTTGGACTGGCTTTTGAGAGACTGTTTGTTAGGGTCGTCTTTCTCATACTTTGGTTGTTGCAGATTTGCATATCTGAACTCCCATTTGTTTTGGTGATTAAACTTCTTCTTGCTTTTAACAACATATCGATAAGCAGAACTGAGTGATGAGATGTCCAGAAAATCCATTTCAGTTTGGATGTATCTGTGTAGAGCCCAACGATATTTTAGAACCAAATGTCGTTCAGATTCCTTGATACCCAACTTGGTGCACAATATATGGAAGGTATCTGTGAACTATGAAACTACTTGGCCCCTCTCTTGCCACAATGTGGTCCATCTCATGTATTGGTCTTCATAGTTTCCAACAGAGTAATATTGTTCCTTTACCACATCCACAAAAAAATCCCAAGTGGGCTCGGCCCCACATATTCTAGACTCCTCTGTGGAACTTTTCTCCCAGTAAGTTTCCCACCAATGTTTGACATGGGGGAGAGCTTTAATGAGTGCGAAGGTGATCTTTTCCCTATCAGAAAAATTATGAACAGAGAAATAACCTTCTAAAAAATTTAACCATTTGTCTAGGGAATCTGCATCTATCTGACCTTCAAATATGGGAATATCAAAATTAACATGTACCTTGAAAGGACAGGTGCTTCCAAAGTGGTTGTTTGATGAATATGTTAATGTTTCTATCGAAAGGCATTGAAGGATGTGGGAAAAATTCTCCATCATTTCGTCCCTCTGTCACGTGAGAGCTCACTCAAGCAACAGATTGATAGGATTGTTTGCTCTGTTGTTTTTCTTTTCTTCCACCATTGAGGGTTTATTGGGTGTGCGAGAGAAATTGTCTGCCAGAGAGACAAAATAGAGACCAAAATTTCTATACTCGGACCTCGTCGAGGACATGCACTGAAAAAAATGATCAAGAACAACCTACTCTGATACCACTGATCTGGATTTATTTTCAGCACCAAATGAGAGCAGAGATATAATAAAGAAATGCACAAAGATATCACAGATATCCAATAATATAACAGAGATGTATCAGATATGAAACCATAAACACAGATATACAATAATACACGATTTCTATTAATGAATGAAATGTACAGAGACTGTAAAAATACAGAGTGAAAGACTCACTAGAATGGTGGCAGCTTATCTCTAAGAAGAGATGTGACGGCTACTCGCATTCGCAAGAATATCATTACAATGAGGATATGAAGGCCCTTTTAAAATAAAAAGGAATTCCAAAAAATATATACATCCAAAAAACTAACCCTAGGAGATGAAGCGCCAAAAGTCATGTGGGCCCCGTTTGGGTAAGTTAGTACATCAACTTCCCAAGGTCGTAACTTTTGCATACGATATCCATTTTAGGCGTATGATAGCCCGTTGGAAAGGTATCAATGAAGAGATTCATTTTGGGGGCTCAATAATGTCTTTGGATGTAATTAATAATATTTATCTTGAAAAACCATCATTTGGGCCCTCAAAATAGCCCCGGAAGTTAAAACTGCTAAAAATAGTAAATTGCCAAAATTGTCAAAAAATTGTTTTGAGCCAGTTGGAAAAGGTGGTTGGCCACCGATATCCACCTGTATCAATCCTCCCTGATTAGGAAGCAATTGTATCCATTGCGTTGATTTCTCAGGAGAGAGGGAAAAGTATTTGTTGAATCTTCATCTTGATGAGCTGCTTGCATTGTTGGAAAAGTTGCGTTGCTTAGCTTGTTGAAGGTTGTCAGGAACATGTGGTTGGAAGGGTTGGACCTTTTTAACCAGTCTGGCTACATGAGATGCATTTGTGAAGAAGGAGTCTTTGTGATTTTCTACAACCTTGTCGAGGTGCTTGGGGCGAGGCTATAGTGGTTGCAGTGTCCTTTTGTTCCCCTTTTGAACAGATTGTGAAGAAGATGAATTTTGTAGTATGAGATACTACCTTGCGTCACTGTTTAGGTGGGACATTATTTGGAACTACCTCTGGTATTCTGTAGAGATGACCCCCCAAAGTAACAATGACATTACAGGGTTGAGACTCATAAATAGTATGGCACTTCGACATATATGGTTGGCCCAAGAGAACATCAAAAACATCCAGTGTGGCAACATCACATAACACCTCATCCTTGAAGGGTTGGATGTCATATGAATATTGACACTGTTGGATGACACTGAGATCTCTTCCTTGGAGAAGCCACCCGATGTTGTATGGTTGCGAGTGTGGTGTTTTTTACAATCCCAATTGTTTGACGACCACTGTTGAGATGAGGTTCTTCTAGCTTCCGCTATCAACAATAAAATGCAGTGGGGTCCCCTTCAGCCACATCTTTGAATGAAAAAGGTGCTCCCCCTCTTATGGATCTGTTGGTTCTTCTAGTTGAATTGCTTGGGTCCAGACAATAGAAGTGGGGTCTGCGTCAATGATATGTCTTTTACTAGTATTTTCAGAATCAGATTCTGAATCAGGGTTTGGCTCCTTGTCTTTGATCTCAACTACCAATGAATGTTTTGAGAGACATTCATCGGTGTTGTTCTAGGGGATTTTATGGAAATCACACCATTTTTCAGTGTCCTTCTTTGTCTTCCCGTGACCCTTCTTTTCCCGTGGCTTGGGTTGGTTTTTAAGAGATTGTTTGTTAGGGACGTCTTTCTCATACTTTGGTTATTGCGGATTTGCAGATCCGACTCCTGTTTGTTTTGGTGCTTAAACTTTTGCTCGATTTTAATAGCATATCGATAAGCATAACCGAGTGATGAGATGTCCAGAAAATCCATTTCGGTTTGGATGTATCTATGGAGATCCCTATAGTATTTTATAACCAAATTTCGTTCAGAGTCCTTGATACCCAACTTGGTGCGCAAGGTATGGAAGGTATTGGTGAAATCTGAAACTGCTTGGCCCCTCTCTTGTAGTAATGTGGTCCATCTCATGTATTGGTCTTCATAGTTTCAAACAGGGTAATATTGTTCCTTTAAGGAGTGTGAAGGTGAGATTTTCCCTATCGAAAAAATTATGAACAGATAAATAACCTTCTAACAGATTTAACCATTTGTCTAGGGCATCCGCATCTATCTGACCTTCAAATACGGGAATATCAAAATTAACCTGTACCTTGAAAGGAGAGGTTCTTCCAAAGTGGTTGTTTGATGAATATGTGTCTGTTTCTATCGGCAAGCGTTGAAGGATGTGGGAAAAATTCTCCATCATTTCGTCCCTCTGTCGTGTGAGAGCTTGCTCAAGTAACAGATTGATAAGATCGTTTTCTCCATCATTTTTCTTTTCTTCTGCCATTGAGGGTTTCTTGGGTGTGCAAGATAAATTTTCCTCAAGAGAGACAAGCTAGAGACCCAACTTTCTATACTCGGACCTCATCGGGTACATGCATTGAAAAAAATGATCAAGAACAGCCTGCTCTGATACCACTGATCTAGATTTATTTTCGGCACGAAATGGGAGTGGAGATATAATAAAGAAATGCACAGAGATATCACAGATATCCAATAATATAACATAAATGTATAAAAGTTGCAACCATAAACACAATTATACAGTAATACATGATTTTTATTAATGAAATAAATGTACAAAGATTGTAAAAATACAGAGTGAAAGACTCGCTAGAATGGTGGCAGCTTATCTCTGAGAAGAGATGTGATGGCTATTTGCATTCACAGCAAGATCATTACAATGAGGATCTGAAGGAATTTTTACAATAAACAGGAATTCCAAAAACCCTAGACATCCAAAAACCTAGCCCTAGGAGATGAAGCGTCAAAAGTCATGTGGGCCCTGTTTGGGTAAGTTAGTACATCAACTTCCCGGGGTCGTAACTTTTGCATACGATCTATGTTTTAGGCATATGATAGCCCGTTGGAAAGGTATCCTTGAGGAGATTCATTTTGAGGGATAAATATAGCCTTCATCTATCAATAAGAAGATCGATCTTGAAAAACCTTCATTTCGGCCCTCAAAATAGCCCCGAAAGTTAAAACTCCTAAAAATAATAAATTGCCAAAATCGTCAGAAAATTGTTTTGAGCCAATTGGAAAAGGTAGGTGGCCACCGATATCCACCTGGATCAATCCCCCCTCCTTAGGAAGAAATTGTCTCCATTTCTTTGAGTGTCTGGGGGAGAGGGAAAAGTGTTTGTTGAATCTGCATCTTGATGAGTTGCTTTCCTTGTTGGAGAAGTTGCGCTGCTTAGCTTGTTGAAGGTTGTCATGAACCTATGGCTGGAAGGTTTGGACCTTTTTAACCAGTCTGGCTACATGAGATGTCTATGTGTAGAAGGAATATTTACACTTTTCTATAACCTTTTCGACCTGCTTCTGTTGGATAGAAGGTGCTTGGGGCGAGGCTATAATGGTTACATTGTCCTTTTGTTCCCCTTTTGAACAGATTATGAAGAAGATGAATTTTGTAGTATGAGATACTACCTTGTAGCACTTTTTAGGTGGGACAGTATTTGGAACTACCTCTGGTATTCTGTAGAGATGACCCCCCAAAGTAACAATGACACTATGGGGTCAAGACTCATAAATAACATGACTCTTCCACATATATGGTTGGCCCAAGAGAACATCACAAACATCCAATGGGGAAACATCACATAATACCTCATCCTTGAAGGGTTTGATTCCATATGACAATCGACACTGTTGGCTGACACGAAGATCTCATCCTTGGCGAAGCCACCTGATGTTGTATGGCTACGGGTGTGGTCTTGTTGACAATCCCAACTATTTGACAACCTCTTTTGAGATGAGGTTCTTCTAGCTTCTGCTATCAACAATAAAATGTAGTGGGGTCCCCTTCACCTACATCTGTGAATGAAAAAGGTTCTCCCCCTCTTCTGGATCTGTTGTTTCTTCTAGTTGAATTGTTGCAGTCACGACAATAGCAGTGGGCTCTGCATCGATGATCTGTCTTTTACAAGTATTTTCAAAATCAGATTCTAAATTAGGGTTCGGCTCCTTGTCTTTGATCTCAACCACCAATTACTTTTTTGAGCGACATTCATTGGTGTTGTGCCAGGTGATTTTGTGAAAATCGTACCATTTTTCAATGTCCTTCTTTGTCTTCCTGTGAGCCTTCTTTTCCTGTGGCTTGGACTGGTTTTTGGGAGACTGTTTGTTAGGGTCGTCTTTCTCATACTTTGGTTTTTGTGGATTTGTAGATCTGAACTCCCATTTTTTTTGGTGCTTAAACGTCTGCTCGATTTTAACAACATATTGATAAGCAGAACCAAGTGATGAGATGTCCATAAAATCCATTTTAGTTTGGATGTATTTGTGTAGAGCCCCGTAGTATTTTAGAACCAAATGTCATTCAGAGTCCTTGATACCCATCTTGGTGCACAAGGTATGGAAGGTATTGGTGAAATCTGAAACTACTTGGCCCCTCTCTTGCCACAATGTGGTCCATCTCATGTATTGGTCTTCATAGTTTCCAACAAGGTAATATTGTTCATTTACCGCATCCACAAAAAAATCCCAAGTGGGCTCGACCCCATATATTCTAGACTCCTCTGTGGAAATTTTCCCCCAGTAAGTTTCCCACCAATGTTTGATATGGGGGAGATCTTTAAGGAGTGTGAAGGTGATCTTTTCCCTATTGGAAAAATTATGAACAGAGAAATAACCTTCTAACAAATTTAACCATTTTTCTAGGGCATCCACATCTATCTGACCTTCAAATACGGGAATATCAAAATCAACCTATACCTTGAAAGGAGAGGTGCTTCCAAAGTGGTTGTTTGATGAATATGTGCTTGTTGCTATCGGTAAGCATTGAAGGAAGTGGGAAAAATTCTCCATCATTTCGTCCCTCTGTCGCGTTTGAGCTCACTCAAGCAACAGATTGATAAGATCATTTGGTCCATCGTTTTTATTTTCTTCCACCATTGAGGGTTTCTTGGGTGTGTGAGAGCGATTTTCCTCAAGAGAGACAAGCTCGATACCCCACTTTCCATACTCATACCTCATCGGGGACATGCAATGAAAAAAACGATCAAGAACAACCTACTCTGATACCACTGATCCATATTTTTTTTCAGCACGAAATGAGAGTCGAGATATAATAAAGAAATGCACAGAGATATCACAAATATACAATAATATAATAGAAATGTATCATATATGCAACCATAAACACAAATATATATTAATACACAATTTCTATTAATGAACCAAATGTACATAGACTGTAAAAATACAGAGTGAAAGAGTCGCTAGAATGGTGGCAGCTTATCTCTAAGAAGAGATGTGACGGCTACTCGCATTTGCAATAATATCATTACAATGAGGCTATGAAGTCTTTTTTACAATAAAAAAGAATGCCAAAAACCATATACATACAATAACCTAACCCTAGGAGATGAAGCGCCAAAAGTCACGTGGGCCCCGTTTGGGTAAGTTAGTACATCAACTTCCTAGGGTCGTAACTTTTGCATACGATCTCCGTTTTAGGTGTATGATAGCCTGTTGGAAAGGTATTGTCGAGGATATTAATTTTGGTGGATAAATCGTGGATTTGGCTATAATTTATAATCTCTATCTCGAAAAACCTTCATTTGGGCCATCAAAATAGCCCTGGAAGTTAAAACTGCTAAAAATAGTACATTGTCAAAATTGTCAGAAAATTGTTTTGAGCTAGTTGGAAAAGGTGGGTGGCCACTGATATCCACCTGGATCAGTTATTCATTGTGTTATTATTTCTTCTCCTTGAGTTAACTAATCAACGTGGTCATTTTTCTCCTTTAAAATATGTAAACCTAAAATATATTCTAAAACATACTCATGGTTAGGAGATAGGAGCAAATCACAACAATTTTCAGAAGAAGAGGGATTGATAAATAATTCAGTAAATACAAGAAAACCTTCGTGCTCTTTCTCACTTGAGCTATAAGAGGTTATAACAATACAACAACCATGATCAACAAAAAATAATTCCAATTTTTTTTTTTTTGATGAAAGTGACATGTTTTGTGTGTCCAAATTTTCTTCCTTAATTAATTGACTAGTCTTGCAGGAGATAATTAGCAAGACGATATATGATGGTGACCCCAAGAATTTATTCTTGAATCTATTTAGTCAAAATAATAGAATAGTGTTCCACACCACAAACATGAACACATAAATTAGACTAAATTTGATCCATTCCTGAGGTAGTTGTTGATTTTCAATCACATGACATCTTTCTTCATTGTTCCCCATAGTTTCCTCCTCCATTTTCTTTGATGGAAAAGATAAAATAGGACAATGAGAACCTGACATAACCATTGGTGTAACTTGAAGTGTCTCATTATTAGTAGGAAATCCTTCATCTGTATCAACTATCGAAAAATATGAACTCAATTTTACTACACAAGAGGTTTATTTTTCATCAATAAGAAAAACCAATGGAATGGGATGGTGGGGGGATACATATGATTATTCCAAAAAAACACCTTCTCTTTGATCTATATCCCCTATAGTAAAGAAATATCCAAGCATACATTATTCAACGAAATAATTAGTATCTTCAAAATTTTCACGTGAATCCAAATCAGCATGTAAACTAGCTTCAAGCCGTGATTTTGAGTCCTCACTCACTATCTAATCTTGTTCATTAAAAATATAAATTAAATGTAGAATCCATTCATTGACAGAGGGCATATCATCCAAATTAAATATATAAAAAAGACACATAAAAGTTATAGAAAATTATTCTAGAGATTCATCTTTGTCCTTCGTAATCTCTAGCATTTCCTCAGACAATTCATCATAATCATAATTCTCAAAAGCATGCAAAAATTCACACATAAATTGTTCCCATGTGTGATTAAAGGCAGTCGACAAAGTCTCACACCAACTTTTAACTCCGCCTGCAAAAGTAAGAGTGAACAACCTGCATATGACACTTTCATGAGTAATATTCTGAGAAAACAATTTAGACAGAACTGAATGATATGTACACATGCAGATGCTTCATCCTCACCATCAAATTTAACTCTCAACGAGAGATTAATTATATTTCTAGGAGTGTTAAAATATACAGAACCATAAATGCATCTCAATAAAGGGATTTTGGAAGAATCCATTAATGATGATAAGATAATTTACAAGAAATACTCCGCATGCTCATCTTGTGATATGGCCCTCCTTTTAATGCCATTTCTGTTGACGGGTCAAATTGGCCAGTAAATCAGGTAACGAAAAATTCTTGATGGTGAGTCCCAATTAGACTCACACTCATTTGGTACAGAAATTTTTTACCAATATGTGGGCCTGCTTGCCACTAAGAATTGAAAGAAAAGGAGGAAGACAAATAAATTGTCCCCCAAACAATTCTTACTAATCCTAAATCTATTCTAATTAAAGAAAATGAAAACTATATATTCTAACTATTTCTAACCTATCCTGATCAGGAGAATTTATAAAAATATAGACACAATATGAAATTGTATTACTGATAATAGAAATAGTTCATGTTAATAGCAACAGATTGAAACAATAACGAAACAAATATAATCATTAATAGTTACAAATTAAGCCCGCAAGGGTGTAGACCGATTGGCAAGTGCCGTGTAAATGGAAGGAACTATGTAAAAAGAGGTCTCAAGGTCGATTCTCACCCCGATTTACTTGGAGGGTGTGATTGCAGGCTGTGCATTTCTCCCTAGGGTTTATAAGGCAGCCGACAGGATTCGACCCCGTGTCACGCAAGTATGATACTGCCGTTGTTACTGATTCCCCTAGTATATAAAAAAAAAAAAAATAGTTACAAATTACATCTACAACATCATCCCCGTATCTATTAGTAACCAAAAATGTATGAATTACTTAAACATTAAACACATAAATAGTTCATATGAAATACTTTTCAAGAAACCCATAAATCAATTCTACATGTACAATAATTCCATATGCAACTAAACAACATCCATGGTTGCCAACATTTCCTTATGTCCTTTATTACATGACATAATAGTATCACGGATGTTACGATGGGTAAAAGTACAGAGCTTTCAAATCCATCCTCAAGTTGATAAATAGTTCTACAAGACCCAATTATGGGTTATCCCACCCCCCTTCTCTGCTAAGGATAAATTACATTTATAATATTTTTCGTCACTACCCTTGGGACAGTTCTTCTTCTAGACTCCTCATTTATGCTCCATCCCTTGCAGTTACGTTCATTCCTCTTCCTAGACTCCTCATTTTATTTTCCTCCATGTCTTCATTGGGACTCTTCACCTCCTCACTAATTCTTGTCAAAGCGATAATAATGAAAAAATATATCAATTCATTTATATGTGGGAAAAAGACAAAATATTGACATATGTATAAATAAATTAAAATATGAGAATTTATTGATGTCAATTAGGAAAGAGAGATTATTTCATATTTTCCTTTAAGTTCTGATCTTTTCAATGAACCCTCATTTTCCCGATTTGGCCTTCAAAAACCCGATTTATGAGTTGTTGAACACTTCACTGTCAAATACCTAAGAAAATTCGTGCCTCTTTTTTTTTTCAAAATTTTCATACATTTTGATTCCTAATCTAGCTCAAATTCTTCTTCTAACATATTCTACACTCCTTCAGTTTTCCAATGATCCATATCACGACTAATTAGACCTTCTAAAACTCAATATATGGTCCTCTAAAGTTAGCGCTCAATAGTCGTCAATCTCATCTTGTGGTAAATATCGACCATTGATCTCATAAGCCTAAATATTTATCCCACATACAATGTGTGAAGTGATTGAAAATGTTTTATCTTGTTTTTCCCTCCCATTGTAGTTTGTATGTGGAATTAGGAGAAGTATAGAGTGTTCCAAAAAAATATGTCTGAATAGATTTTGGGAAGGGTGAGAAACCCATTGGTTGAATCTTGATGGAGTGAGTTTGAAATATGAATTCCCGATATTTAAAATTTAAAATAAAAAATAAACAATAAACAATAAAAAATAAAAAAAAAGTAATCCTCGAAGTAGTTGGTAAAGTTCAATGTCCATAGCTTGATTGGATTGGGGAATTAATGAAATAAAAAATAAATAAATGTGAATAAAATTAAACACAAAAAAAAAATTAAACTAAAATTAAAATGAATTGAATTAAAAACCAAACATAAATCCAATTCTACGGAAAATTTGGGAGAACTGTGAAGGTGAAAAAATAAAATACAAACTTTGGAAAAATCCATGATGTGTAAAGTCAATCCCCGGTTTAAAGGTAATTTTCCAATGTAAAAGTAATTCCCCCAAAGTAATTCCTAGAATAATAAGATATACACCCCATGGTGCTTGTTGATAAAGTCATGATTTTGAAAGTTCCTAATTTAGAAAGTCTGATGATAAATTCCTAATGTGGAAAGTTCCCGATATAGTAAATTCCCAATAGAATAAAATAGGAATAAAATAATAAAATGAAAACATAGAAATAAAATAAATAAAACTATACAAACTCGTATATATATATATAATAATAAAAAAATCCTAATGTGGTAAGTTAAAAATGAGGCTTGGTTCCAAATCTAGGTCAAGGTTTCACACCTAGGTCAAAGTTCCACATTTAGATCTGGGTTTCACACCTAGAAATCAAAATCTGAAACAAAGCATATAATGAAAAATCCAAATATACGGATTTTCGGATCTTCAAGACTCACATAAAGTTTATTCCTTTGAAACAAATCTAGATGTCTGAATACCACATCAGATAGGACAGGTCAACATAACATGGAGCAAGTCACATAAGATAACACAAGATAATAGGGAACCTAGATGGCACATTATACACCCTGTCATATGACCCATACATTCCACATCGGGTGCCACACAAGGTAAGAATGACTTGTTCAACCCATGGTCATAGGAGGAAGAAAATAGAATGGAAAAGTGGCAAGTCTTAATTAGATCTCATAAAGGCATGGATCTGGAATCCATAATTTAGATGAAGGTACTTGTTAGCACTAGACGTCACCCCCAGATTGCATCAAAGGTAAGCCTAGTACCCATCAGAGTTTTATGTCACAGGTTGGTTTTAAAGAGGTCAAATGGGTGCAGGCTCAAGACAATATCGTTTTAGCTCAGAAAACAGGTACCATCATGTACAAGAAGGTGAGGTCTTGATCAACTTCAATCAGTAAGTTGAGCTTAAGTGTGAGAAAAGGGAAGACTTGGTGAGAGAGGTGAATGAGACTACTATGGGCATTAGGCCTTCCAGGAGCTCGGAGAGGAAAACTCAAACTCAAGAGAAATCTTGAGATCAAGCTTCAGACACTGAAATATGGTGCAAGCAAGACAGTCAAAGTAGAAGAATAATCAAACCTCCATTATCCTGCAACTGTAACAACTCAACTGGATCTTCCATGCCCGATCCATTCATTATAAGAAGGGAAAAGATAACACAGGAAACTGATTAAAATTGGTCGCGATTCTAGTGTGATCAAACCTACATCACAACAACATAGATACCCTCGACTGGATCATCCATGCTCGAGTGTTCTAACACAGTTGTTACAGAGAAATGGAAAGGAAGTTGACATTCATTAAACAAGAAGTCTCAAATACAGATACATAACCAGAAGAACCAGAGCTTCATCAAAACTTTACATTGTCGGAGATGTGCTCTACCATTGACCCTAAAAAAATGTCAAAAATGTCTTCATATACTCAGGACAATTTTCCACCAACCGCAGAGGTGTGCCCGAGTATTTTCATTCAACTCTTTACATATGCATGTTCTCTAGCAGACTATGCATGATGTCTTCTATCATACGTGAGCTTCTGTCAGATGAAATCGTGTTTCAGAAAGGACCTACAAAGAAACAAACTTGCTGACATTCCCTTCAGGCTTTCCATTTATGTGGTGAAATGATATTTCAACCACCTCCTCCAAGTTCATTATCTATTTCATCGGGATCAGAACAAGCCTGAGTCATCTCCTGCACCTGGAAAATGTGTTGCCCGCACTCTGAAACTGTGCCACTAGGATCCCCACTAGATGCTGACTGGGAAGATGGTAGGTGCACATGGAATAAGGTGAGGGTGAGTGGGTGAGGTGAATGGTGCAAACCAACATGGAACAATGAATGATCGACGATCGTGTGGAGTGATGCAGCGATAGAGAAGTGACTGGGAGTGCGTGGGCGCTAGAACTTCAAAAGCTTAGGCATAAAGGTGTGGGGGGTTATGTGGCGAGGGGAGAGGACGTGTAGGAAAGGTAGAGTGGTATGTCAGGGGTGAGAGGGAAGAAACGACAAATAATGGTGGAGGTGATATGGGCCATGAGTGGGGACACATGTTGGGAAGTGAGAGGGGGAGAAAAGTCAGCAGGGAAGTGACAAGCATATGGTCGGGTGAGTGGAGGACATGTGTTGGTAGTAGTGAAATTGGTATCGAAAAGTGGTAAGGAGGTTAGCTCGGAGGGGGAGGTAGTTGGTAAGCGGTAATGTGAGGGGGGGTGTTCCAAGTTGATAAGAAGGTGACACGTCTGTGGGGGGGGGCGCACTAGAAAACCACCTGCTCGGACCCCTCCCCATTAAAGGTGGAAGGTCGGGGGGGGTTTGATATGCGTTGTGGGTCGTCGATATGAGTGCACCCCTCTTGACCGTTAATATTAGCATGACCAATAGCTACGATGCGCCAATCCATCGTGTCATCCAAAGACTTAGGGTAAAATGCATTTGGTGGGTTTTTAAGCTCCTTTTCTTGCATTTTTTCACCCAAGGCTCAACTCCTTAGGGGAAAACCCCCTTAAAAATATATCTACTAACATTAGGCTCCATGGGGGATAGATTCCTCCCTGCGAGGCTCTAAGAATTCCTTTTGTAGATCTGGTGCCTTAGTGTTGGGTTGTCGAGTCATGCTCTGATATATGTCGAAGACCACATACTAAAAAATTAAACTACCTTGCTTACAAACATAAAGCAAACACACCTACTCTTGATGGAGCTTATTCATGTACAACACCTAATCTAACTGACTTTTACAAATGGCTAGGTGAAAGTGGACTTCCACCAGAGCCAATAAAGTAACCCCCTAACTGAAAAATTGCTTACTTTGTCACTGATTAATAAAAAATAATGAAATTGTGACAACATATCGATTACATTTTTTAGCGCTCCTCCTATTGCTGAAGGCATGATAAAGCTTGGAGATTTTAATATTTGGAAAAAATGCCACTCCATGTATTCCCCTACAAGGTCGTAAAAGAGGCGACAAAACTTACTGGGTTGGTAACAAAAAACATGCTCTTTCTTACAGTTTCTCACCTCTGGTTGAATTTCTGTGAAGTGAGAGAGAGGTTGATGCAGACTGTTGATCCCCTTCCTCGTTGTCTACTCTGATAACATCAGCTAGTTGAGGGAAAGAAAATTCCTCAACATGTTGCTTAGCGTTTTCTGTGGGCCTAGGATGGCTAATTTATACACAATGATTTTCCTTAATACATAAAGAAAAAGGTTCTATAGGATGCTCCTGGAAATCCTTCATCTCCACCTCGAAATCCAATTCATAGTTGTCATACACAGGATGGCTACTCCCTAAGTCAACAAGATGTGAGGTAGGGATCTGCTCTTCTTCAAGGTCCAGACAGGAGACAAACTGCTCATTTGGCTCTTCCACTTCTTCTTCATGGTTTTCCAAAGGATCATATTCATAATCATCATACACAGGAACCATGCTACAAGGTTCCAAAGGATCCATGAGAAATCTATGTTTTTCATCATCTTCATTGGGATATCCCTCAAAAGTTGTTTGTTCTTGGTTGTTGCTCGAGATCACTTCTTCATCATAAGCAGGGTTTCCAAGAACATATGTTTTAAAAACTGGAATATCCATTGCATTTTCTTCATAAGAGAAACAAGCATGATCTACCTTCAATTCCTCTATCTTGGCAGGAAGTGCTCCTACCAGCTTCACCAACTCACCCAAGGCATCTCCTTCATCTTCACAGCCTTTATATTCCTCACAACAACTATGACAAATTAACTCAGAGGAATAATACCTTTAACAATGCTTATTGAAAGTTGCATGAAACTGTTCCAGGGATGAGATTCTAGCAGGGGGAAAGGAGTGATACCACTCACAAGCATCTCCTTCTAGTGAGAAGATTAACACATTTAATAATACATCCTCATGATGTATTTCCCACTAGTGCATGATTTCATGAAACTCACAGAGATGTTGGGAAGGGTTGTCATATTTATGTTCTTTAAATATGGGAAAAAAATCAACCCACTCATCAACAATAGGAACAACATTGGGAAAACCAGGAACAACAAAGAAGTTAAAAGGAGCAAACCTTCAAGCCAAAATTTTGTTCATTTCAGACCATTAGAATTGCCAAATGATCCTTTAACCATGGAGTCTCCAGGTGAATGATATGCAGTTTGAGTGTGTCTGGTCTTTGTTCACCATCAAAGACCAAATATGATCGTTGTGATCTCTTAGGGGGATTCAAGTGTAGCCAGATGGAAGCCACACTAAAACAATGGAGTCGAGACAATGGAGTCGCGAAGTGAAAGCACAATCTTCAATGGTTCTGATATCTGATGCACCTTCAGAATCAAAAGCTCGTTGTCGTTCTATCCAAGGGAAAGGTATTTAATTCGTTCCCCGACAATGACGCCAAAAAAGTTAGCACTGGAAGTCACCCTCGGATTGCATCAAAGGTAAGCCAAATACCCATTAGATTTTTATGTCACAAGTTGGTTTTAAAGAGGTCAAATGGGTGCAGGCTCAAGACAATATCGTTTTAACTCAGAAAAGAGGTACCAGCATGTACAAGCAGGTGAGGTCTTGATCAACTTCAGTCAGTAAGTTGAGCTTAAGTGTGAGAAGAAGGAAGACTTGGTGACAGAGGTGAACGAGACTACTATGGGCATTAGGCCTTCCAGCAGCTTGGAGAGGAAAAACTCAAACTCAAGAGAAATCTTGAGATCAAGCTTCAGACACTTAAATATGGTGCAAGCAACACAATCACAGTGGCAGAATAATCAAACCTCCATTATCCTACAACTGTAACAACTCGAATGGATCTTCCATGCCTGAGCCATTCAGTATAAGAAGGGAAAAGATAACACAGGAAATTGATTAAAACTATCCACAATGCCACTGTGATCAAACCTACATCACAACAACATAGCTACCCTCGATTGGATCATCCATGCCTGAGTGTTCTAACACAATTTTTACATAGAAATGGAAAGGAAGATGACTTTCATTAAACAAGAAGTCTCAAATATAGATACATAACCAGAAGAACCAGAGCTTCATTAAAAATTTACAGTGCGGGAGCCTTGCCCTACCATTGATCCTAACAAAATGTCAAAAATGTCTTCATATACTCAGGAAAATTCACCATCAATAGTAGAGGCATTCCCAAGTCTTTGCATTCAAGGATTTACATATGCATGTTCTCTGACAGACTGTGCATGTTGTCTTCTGTCAGACGCAATCGTGTTTCAGAAGGGACCTGCAAAGAAACAAACTTGATGAAAATCCCTTCGGGATTTCCATTTATGTGGTGAGACTATGTTTCAACCACCTCCTCCAAGTTCATTAACTGTTTAATCGAGATCGGAACAGGCTTGAGTCATCTCCTTCACCTGGAAAACGTGTTGACCGCACTCTGAAACTATGCCACTGGAATCCCCATTGGATGTTGATCGGGAAGATGGTAGATGGACATGAAAGAAGGCGAGAGTGAGTGGGTGAGGTGAATGGTGAAAAACAACATAGAATAGCGAATGATCGATGACCATGTGGAATGACGCAATGATAGAGTGGTTATTGGGAGTGTGTGGGCGCCAAAAATTCAGAATTTGAGGCATAAAGGTGCGAAGGGGTTGGACATGGAGGCAGGGCGAAGTGGTAGGTCGGGGGTGACAGGGAAGAAATGACAAATAATGGTGGAGGTAATATGGGGCATGAGTGGGGACACATGTCAAGAGGTTAGAGGGGGATAAAAGTCAGCGGGGAAGTGACAGGCATGTGGTCAGGTAAGTGGAGGACATGTGTTGGCAAGAGTGAAGGCTATATCAGGAAGCGGTAAGGAGGTTATCTCGGAGGGGGGGTGGTAGGTGGTAAGAGGTAATGCGCAAGGGGGGGTCTGAGTTGATGATGAGGTGACACGTCTGTGGCGGGGGCACACCTGAAAACCACCTTCTTGAACCCCCCCCGTTAAAAGCAGAAGGTCGAGGGGGTCCAATATGCGTTGTGGGCTGTCGATCTGAGTGCGCCCCTCTTGACCATTAATATCAATGCATCCAATAAATATGACGCACCAATCCATCGGGCCATCGAAAGACTTAGGGCCAAATGCATTTGGTGGATTTTTAAGTCCCTTTGCTTGCATTTTTTCACCCAAGGCTCAGCTCCTTAGGGAAACACGCCCTTACAAATATATGTGCTAATAGTACTTATTAAGAGAAAGTTCAAATATGGATCATCTATGGGATATAACACCTAGGAAGTCATATGTATTCCACAAAAGTTCCAAGTTGGACACCCAAAAGAAGTATCATGTTAATATTGCAGATAGAGAGGCTGAATGGGGAAGATGACACAGTATATGCCAAATCAGAAACCTCGGGGATGGCACATCAGACTCGCAATAGAGCGGTCCTTATGTCAGGATGACAATTGTTAGATTCTAGTTGGGTATTCCAAAGGTACTACAACTGATATCTGGGATCTGGGATTTAGAATAAGTCACAGAAAGAACAAAACTCAGACTTTCGTATTTTGGATGACAGATTGTACGACAGATCAAGTCCACTTAAGGTGACACCTGGGAAGAAATGGAACTTGAATCCAACCTATCATGTTGATGTTTGGAACATCGGATGGAAAAGAGGTTGTTGAATAACATTATTTTGCATCGTCAATTTACTCAATCTCAACTCATAGATGGACATGAAAGGTTATGATATGCGGTGAAAATCGGGATCCGAATTATTTGAGAGACAAAATTAAAGCAAGGTCCAAATGTCTCGAGATTTAGGGTTTCCAATTGATAAATACTTGAGGCTTAAGGTAAGATAAACATATAGGGACTCAAAATTTGTTACAAGCATAGGAAATTTGCATATTTCATCTATTTTAATCACTTGGAGACTCTGCTCTTGAGTTTTTTTGTCTTCTGCAATGTGATAGACATGACAATTCGTCCTTGACTATACACTAGATTTCTCTTCTTTTTTTGGCATGATTCTCTTGCATAGGAAATAATTTTTCAACCGTGTCACCACAACCATGGGAATAATTAACTTTGTTATACAAATAAGAAGACACTTGCTAATCGGTTATGAAATGTACATTCTTTCTCCTTGCCATTTTACTAGCAAATCTATGAAAAAGAGCTCAACTTGTTCAAAAATGAAAAGAAGGAATCTCTTAGAAGAAATCATATATGATCTTGGAATCTTATGAACAATCTACTGTTGTAAACAAATGTCATGAAAAATCTATACAAATGTTTTTCTTTCCTACATTTAATCGAAAATAATATCTCAAACTCTTAGAAATGATTAAATATCCTCTAATTCTAGTTATGGATTTTAAACTGAGGAATCTGATTAACATGTGAGATATTGAGCATGAATATGAGGAGAGAAGGTACAAGACATAAAGCAAAAATATGCTTTGCATTCAAATCAACCATTCACTTCTACATGATGTAGTGATATGATAGTACAAGTCAATCCATAAGGAAACAACATATCCTTAAAAACAAATTATCTTTAAGTCATAAATCATAGCATCAAACCCTGCAATCAGATAGGATCAACAAACACCTTTAAATCCATTAAAAAAAATTAATTCAAAAGGATCAAAATATAACCTTTCGATATCATCACACAATTATCAAAGAAGCATCATAAATCAAAGGTATTATGAAGAACATCTGAAAGTACAAGATCAAAGAGCTTATTGTTTAGGGAAAACCCCCTCAAATATAAACAATCAATAAATATATAAACTCCTAACCCCCTCAAGATAGATAAAGAATATTCAATCTAAGGCTCATAGTAGTATTGGATTAGGCATTAGAGCCCAAATTTAGTAGCGGGCGAGGGGGTTTCTTTTTCTTGTAAAAGAAAAATAAAAGGGGGGTTGTTGTGGAAACAACAGTCACTCAAAGGGATAGGCTAGGTCTAGGAAAGTAGAAAGGTCAGGATTAGTTAGAAAAAGTAATTTGTTGACATGTGTGAGACAAAAAGTATTCCAATGCATATATTGAAAATTACCAAGATAAACCAATCACTAATCACCACTAAAACACTAGCTTATCAAGTAAAATTATTATTGTAAAATTGAACCAGTAAGCAAGTGTATATCAGCAAAGTCTTTTTTGCAACAACAACAAATTAGCTCAGAAAAATAGTAATTATATCTTAGAATTAAGCTTTCAATGAGTAGATCAACATCCAATTTTCAAACAATATTTATGAGCACATTACACCACAATATTAAGTAAGTTATCAACAATTAGTCAAGCCCTAATGGATGCAATTAATGGTTTACAACAACAATAAGTAAATGATCTAATCAAGGAAAGAATTGGGTTAGTAGTTAAACACTTAGGCTATCAAGATGCTTTGAAGAGAGAGAAAGAGTTTAAACTAAACCATTTTTTTATCATCACTTGCAAGAGAGACTAGTGTCATTTCACTTCCTTGGGAAAATGGAGTCATGCACAACTTGAAGATCAAGTTAGAAGATAAGGAAAAGTTGAGGGAACCACACCCTAGGATTATACCCTCATAGACCTAGGACGTATCCTTATTTCCAAGTCACATAGATTATATAAACAAGAGAAATAGATTTTAAACCCTAAGGGGATAGTCACTCCTAACTCATAGAACTAAACCCTAGCCAAGGAAAACCTTAAGGGGATATCCACTCCTGACCCTTAATGTAAACCTTGAATTCTTCAAAAAGTCAAGATAGCTAAAAAATAAGAGTGGGATAACCAATCTTAATCCCTCCTAGGGTTTCTAGCAAACAATAACCTAGCATACCAGGTAACATGCAACAATTACCAATCTAATAAAGAATTCACCATAGCATACCAAGAACATATCATTAAACTTGAAAAAAACCACTTACTAAGACAAGTCGTTGCATATGAAGAAACCATTGCTTGATTTATCCACCAAACAAGAAGAAGCATCCATAATTATCCTTCAAAAAATTGTGCACAAGACATCCATAGTGAAAAGGAGAGAGATAGACAGAAATTTTTAAGAAAAGAGATCTCACAAATGTGTGAGTTGTGATTATCAGTTTACAAAATGAAGTGCTAGCCTTTATATATGATTCTAACCAAGTTATTTGTCCATAATAATTCCTAAAAGAACAACGAATCCATTATACAAATAAGTTTGACCCCTCAAGTAGCCTCTAAAAATAGTAAATCATGCTAAAACATCATAATAAGACCTCCAAATCCACACATGTGAGTTACATCATTCTCCAAGAAGATATAAGAGGCATCCAAAGGCCATGTCTCATCATCAAGGTGTCAATTATGGTGGAAAATGAACTCTCCTCGTCAAATGTCATGTATCGTCATCAAAACCCCAACTCATCAAAGTGGTGCCCCAATGGAAAGCAAGCCCCAATCCATGACATCATCATCCATATGCTCAACATCCAAGGTGAAAAGACAAGTATCCAAGGTGGAATAAAGGTGCATATTGTCTCTGCATCGTATACAATCATATGCTAGTGTAACATCCTCCATCCAATGCCTAATAAGCTCTAGGTATAATGCCCCATGTTGTGGGATTCTTGCCCATCTATGTCCTAGAATGATTTTATTTTCAAATTAAATGCTCATTTGTCTATCATCCAATGTCTAGGAGGTATGATATCATGTATCAGAGAGACCCAAGTCATCAGTTATCCCAATGCTCTACATCACATGTGCTATGTCTTGCATAAAGTGCACAACGTCTTGGGTGAAATCACATGGACGTCCTCCAAAGACCATGTTAGGTGCACCCAAGTCATTAAAAACCATGGGATCAAGTAAAATCAACAATAACAAGGAGAAATAGTTCTTATAATCATGTAAAATAAGACATTTATTAACACAAAATATAGATGAACAACTTTCATTGGGTATCCCCTTCAAACTTTACATAAGCTCAAGAATTTATGCAATTTGGAAAGTTTAAGTATGGGAGGACCATCAAAATAACTTGTTAGGTGTGCCAATACCCAAGTAGAGAGATCTTTCCTAGGAGAACTAATTAGAGATATGTAATGAATGTGAGTTGGTCATGAGGTTTACTTCTGGGAATGGGGTCATTAATATGCAAGACATGGATGTGTGGTCTCACTTCCATGACTTCCTTTGTAGAGGGTGATCTTGGTTATTGAGTTACCCTTTCCTCGATGCTTTCTAAACCCCTTATTTACCATTTTCTTTATTTTATTTGAATTTCAAGTCCCCTAAAAACGGTTTCAAGCATAACACTTCCTTTTCTTTTTATTTGGGATATATTCAAGTCCTCTTTGATTGATGAATGTTTTTATTCACATTAGGACTAGGGGAGATCACCATTAATGAGGGGGTAGAGATAAATGATGGACTATGGATTTTAAATGTCCTCATTATCCCATTTCTTTCTTTATTATTATCTAGCCGCAATCTACCTCTTGGCCTTTAGCCATCTTCTCATAAGAGAATGAGGTACATGTCTTTTTAGTGTACATGTAACCACATTACCCAAAGGGTGGGAGAATGGAAGGATCAAGGATGAAAAAGTGGTAAGTATGATTGGGAATGGTATGCTACCCCTTTCAAGGAACCACTACTAGTACCCCTTTTTTCTAGGAGTGACAACACAAGACTAGAATGCCTAGGATGGCCACCAAAGTGAAACAAGGAAAAGAGCATAACTTCTGAGCTCATGATTCATTATCCAACTTCGACCTATGATCATTACTCAAATTCCTGTTGGCACAAGGGAAGACCCAGGGTTCAACTCCAAGAGTGCACTAACGAGCCCTAGCTATTGGCCCGTTTGGAAGCAGATGCAGTCTCACTCGAAGCAGCTATGAGGGGGTTACAGGACAGAGATGCCTACAACCAGGGGAATATCAAGTGGTTCTTACTACAACAACAACATAACATGCATCTATCATTCAACTATCTAGATCTATCCTTCACAGCTATATATCTTCTCTAATACAATAATGCAGATAACAATATAACAACATCAGAGCTCAAAGCGTCAATCACACACACAACAACAGATGTACGTGGTTCACCCTCTCTCTAGGGCTACGTCCATAGAACTGTGCTTATGATATATTAAGATAAATATTACAGTTCTGATCTACGCTCTTGGCTAGAAGATCCTATCTCTCTGTCTCTCTGTCTCTCTCCCTTCCTACACACCCAGCTGCAGGACTTGATCTTCGCACCCAGCTGATTATCTTACAATACCAGAAGGATCTCTCTCTCAACACTTCTCTCACCCATAATACAATATTCTCCCAATGAAAAATAATCGATAACAAGGCTCAACCACGGTACCGACCCGAACTAGATCCTCTTGACCTTTATTTATACGTTATAATTCCTCACCGACAACCTCAGGTCGAAACCTAGGTTTCAAAACCCTAATTACCAAAACCCTAGGTGTCTACAACCCTAGGTCAACTTGTCCCATTCTTTCCGGGCTTCGCCAACTTGTCTTTCCTTCTTAATCTGACAGTGCTCCAAGGCATCTAATGTTGGATTTTTCCATGTCCTGAGTCATCCTCGGTCCATCTTCCTTGTTGATTTTTCATCCTCGATCTCCTCATCCAACAACTTGCTTTTCCGTACTTCACTCCATATTTTCTATTTTTTTTCTCACTTCAACCCAATGACAGTCATTGTGTCTCTCGCGAAGCTCGATTTTTACCCTTTCTTCCTCGTTCTTCACTTCCTTCCATAACCAAGGGCCAACAGGCCCCCAACACTCACCTGTGACTCATCCCGAGGCACTTGAGATCTGATCCTCTTATTTTACTTCGACTTTCAACTGCGTAGTGCAGCCCTTGCTTTCTTCTTTATGCCTCATTTCCATTCTTGTGCAGATTGTCTTTTTTGTGTCTGGTACCCAGTTTCAACTACACCTGGTACCTGGACCCTTGTCTTCTTGATTCTACTGAGAGCTACGAGGCAGTTGGTTGTCATAGTACAACTTTAGTCGACTCCCATTCACCAAGACTTCCTTCCAGTCTCCTTTCAATGTCTTCAGTTGAGAAGATCCTCCTTCTATAACATAGGCAATCTCATATGGTCCGAGCCAATGCATTCTAAACTTCCCAGGGTGTTTGATAAACTTAATGTCATATACCAGTACTAAATCACCTTGCCTGAATATCTTCTTCTTGATCTGTCTGTCATGATAGGCCTTTTCTTGTTCCTTCTGAATCTGTTGATGGAAGCTTGCAATGAATCTGTCTTCTTCTAGTTTGACCAACTATGCTAGCCTCTCATGAATAGCGCTAGTATCATCCATGTCTGTAAATGCAGTAATTCTTAAGCTTGGTACCAAGTACTCCATTGGGACAACTACTTCAAGACCATAAACCAACTTGAAAGGGGTCTTCATTGTTAATTTCTTGCAAGTGGTTCTATAAGCCCAGAGTATTGTTGGTACTCTTAAATCCCAGTCATCCCTATTCACACTGCAAATCTTTGTCAATGTTGTCTCCAAGATCTCCTCATGCAACAACTTGCTTTTCCACACTTTGCTCCATCTTTTCTATTCTTTTGCTCACTTCGACCTAGTGACAGTCACTGTGTCTCCCACGAAGCTCGCTTTTTACCTTTTCTTCCTCGTTCTTCGCTTCCTTCCATAACGAAGGGCCAACAATTCCCAATGTATTAAATATGAAACTTTATATGAAACAAGTACTAATGTACCTCATAATGTGTCAGAACATCATCTCCCAATGAGCCTTGTTGATTGCGTGGAGTCGTGTTAAATAGGAAGAATCATTTGTGGGGGTTGTTGGGATGATCGTTGTGGACATGTTGATCATCATGATCATCAGGATCATTGTCTTCATTGTGGGGCATGAGACATGATCTCCTCTAGTTACCCCTAGGTGGGAGGGGGTAACAGAACCTAAGTAAAGTACCCTAATCATATAAAGACATAAACTAATAGTAACAAGATAACAATTAATCTAATGGCCCTCCCTCTCTTTTTCACCTTCTTTTTTCTTACCCTAGTGTTTCTCAATTTGGCCCTAAAACTAAGTGGCGACTCCACTGTCATATTTCCTCCTTTTAATAGTGTTTGTGTTTCCTTCGGTGGTCTTGCATCCATAGCCTCATATTGTGTGTGTTAACATGAATGGATTTGTTATGTACAAGCTCAACTATCATATAATAATGAGATTGTTATTTTTCTTACATACTCATTAATAACCTTCACTTAAGAAGAGTAAGGGAAAATGCAACACCACCCATGGTTGTTGAATAAGATACTCATGAAAAATCACAAAATTATTCCATCGATTTATCAAATTAAAATCCAATTTATTATTTCCCAAAGATAATACCAAGAGTTCCACCTTATCCTTAGATGTTTGAATAGGTAAACCCCTCTTCAACTTGAATTTGACCTTTTACAAGAATTAGAAAACCTATGTGTTGTGATTTATTTATCTCGATCTATTAAGGATGTGCTTATCTATAGTAAATCAGATAGATAATGTTTCCTTAAGAAATCAGGTAGGAAGAAAATAAAAACCTCAAACTATCTATGTAGTGGGCCAACTTTCTAACCTTATTCTCAGAAATATTTTTACTCCTAAATTTGATGACCTGGGGATTCTTGTGGTAAATTTCCACAGGAATAACAATGATTCAAAATGTTCTAACTGAATTAATAGAAACCATCAACATTATGACCAAAGAGGAAATGGTAAATTTGGTTTTACAATTGACATTGAGAGAAGCACCAAATATGTTACAAATGTTCAATATGTCCATAGTGAAACTACAAGGGAAGTTAGAAGATATTATATTTTCCATTGACTCTTGATAATGTCTTAGTGATTTTATGATGCTACAAACAAATTCTTGTTTGAGTGAATACCCCATGATATTATTTAGGCCTTGGCTAGCCACAATTGATACTTATATCAATTGTAGGTCAAAGGATATGACAACTTCCAATGGAACCATTAGCAAAAATATCATTTTATATTCTCCTACCAAGCCATTCCTTGATTCAAAAGAACCTTTTATGGGCATATCAAGAATATTATTAAGTATCCTATAAGACATATGTTCATATGATTCTTACCATTAACAAAAAATTGAATTTAAAAGAACCCAATGAGGATACAGTAATCTAAAATTCCATACAAAATATATATCCTTCAAGGGTGAAAATTCAAGAGCATTCTATGTAATACCCCAAGGTCGATCCCCTTTTGAATTGTAAACATGTTTTGTAGGCTGGTGAGCCAAGTGATTATAATCTAGGAAGATTATGTGATTATTAGTCCAGAGAGCCTAGATGATAAAGGCCAGTGAACCTGTTTTTTTATATGTAAATACTCGTATCATTAATATAAATACATCATTGCATGTAGACCGACCATGATAAAAGAGAATGGGGGACTAAGCTCCACTAGGTAGGGAAAGGGAGGGCTAAGAGACAAGGGAAAAAGGGATAAGCTTGAGGGATTAACCCCAAGAGAATATTATATTTTATTTCCTAAATACTAAAGTGAGGATAATTGTTTTATCCTAAGTCAAATGGAAGAGGGAATGAATCCCAAGTGGAGAGAAAGGATATCTAGAAGAGTCATGTGTCAATCAGGGCGCATGCAAATATAGGTGGGGGGAAATAGTTTGTTTTGGATCTCTTTCTCCATTCACTCACTCACTCATGCACTAAGCCATCCCCTCCATCATTTACCTCTGCAACATTCGTGCACCTCTAAAACCGGCATCATTTTTGAGCTATCAGTTACTTTTCATGTGAATCATAGTGCACTTGTACTTGACCTGATCCTGTAACATGCCTTAACGAACTGTTGTTTCTACCAACGCAGTTCCTTGATGGAGCATGGATTGCTACCATCATCTATTCTATACCTGATATTTATTGTTTCCATCACCCTTACTCCATTGACTTAGGAGTTGGACTGAAGAAGCAGGTTATCAGGCCCATGGGTTTGAAGAGGTGGGTTGTCATGCCCGTGGACTGAAGAAGCAGGTTGTCAGGCCCGTGGGTTTTAAGAGGTGGGTTGTCAGGCCCATGGACTGAAGAAGCGGGTTGTCAGGACTGTAAGCAACTCTCTCTAGGTGAGAGAGGTTGTTGGGGATGTGATTTTCCCATAGGGAGCTCAACGAAAGCTATAATGATATGAGAATTCTTTTTTCAGCCTGTTGTTGAAGCCCTAGAAGAGAAGTGGGGCAGTCGAAGGACTGTTGAGCAGAGAAGGGGCACACTTTATGGGGTGGGATAGGAATGTGGGGAATGAGAGGTTGTAGGATGTTAGTGTGAGTTGGCTCCTGGGATGGAATCCTTCCTATTGACTGTGCAACTTCTTATAGTCTTAGCATAGCCTAGGAATCCCTTCACCAGGGTGGATTTTAGTCCCAGCTCTGGGGTAACCTACTGCTGAGAGTGATGAGAAACCTGGTATAAGGATGGGAGGCACGTGGAAGGTCTACACACAGTTGGTGGTCTTCTCTAAAAAGATAAGTATCAATTATGTGTTCATTGCATGTTGTGTATTTGTACATGTCTGATATTTATGAGTTTTTTGTGTATATGTTGTATGTATAGGCTTACTGTTATTTTCACAATAATCTATGTATTAGCAGAATGCAAATTTCTATTAAGTTTTATATGTATGACATTTCACAAGAGTTATGTGGGGCATATCCCAGCATGTCTATGGTTGGGTATTCTACAAAATTAGTATCATAACTTAGAACGAGTGGTTATACGAGGTATCACGACCCGACCTAGGTGGTCAGGGGATGTTACAATGCGGTATCACATCCAGGTTTTAAACACTGAGCTTAGATGGGTTGTGTAAGTGGAAATTGAAGCAAATGTTTCAAAATGAATTATTATCGAAATGGAAAAAATAGGAGTTTCAGAATGTCCATGAGTGCCATTTGAGAGCACACCTTAACTATGTTTGAAATCACAGAAGGTGTAGTGCTTCAAGAAATATAGAAGAGAAAAGAAACCACAGTAATCGTGGTTTTGGGGCCACAAATTTTATATTTGGGATGGCAGATCTGTTCGGGAGAAGGAAGATCCTTCACAACCTTCATATCTCATAAAGGAGTGTGGCGGTTAATATTCAAGTCCTTCTGACTTCATTGCTTCGGATATTTTATGTATTTGACAGAAGGGAGGAAAAATCCCGAAACTCTGAAGTCACAGAGTGGATCTACACCATAGATCATTTTTCAGAAGGTGTATCGTTGGATCCTCGAGCAGTTCAGCAGTTTGGCACTCCGCAATTTTTTTTTTGGTTGCACGGATGGAAGAGTTCCCTGAAGTACGAACTAATACGGACCATTCCTTAATCGAAGACACATGTTCGCATATTATCTTGTTCATAATCTCAATGTCCGACAGTTTGGAGGTGGGTTGGTGTTCAACAGCAAAATCCTCTAAAACCCGAAGCTCCAAGGTCTCGTAGTGAATCTCAACCGTCGATCATTTGGGAGAAGGCAGACCATTGGATTCCCCAAGTGGTTCGACGGTTCTGTATTCGGGGAAATTTGTTTGAGATTATGCGGAGTAGAGTTTCTACGAAGTCCCAAAGTCTAGAACCAATCCGAACCATCCATTATCGGAGATACGTGTCCACATATCAATCGGTTTGATATTTCAGCATTTGGTAGTTCGGGAGTTATAAAGTGCGCTAGTGTGAGATCTTATGAACCTCAAAGTCCCGAAGTCTCAGAGCATTAGAGTGACGTGGCAAGATGATGTCACCTAGGGTGACATGGACCTATTTGGAAATTTGGAGTTCAGGAGATGTGTGGTGTGGTACTGAGAAGAAATCTTCGAAGTCCCCGAGCCTGAAGGCCTGAAGCTTCGGGAAGAAATTGTTCGGTAGTTTGGCATTCGATAGTTAAAAATTTTGTGGATGTAAAAATATCGAAGCCCGAAGTGTCAAAGTTTCGAAGTGCCAATGTGATGTGGCATGATGACGTCCTCTAGGGTGATGTGGACTTATTCTAATCCTACCACGTGTTGCTTTATTTTGTAGATTTAACATGCCTTATGTACCAATTGTGACCTGACACATGTCACTCGCCAGTGGTGCCACATCTCACCACCATAATGATGACAACAGAATTAAGTTAACCCCAAAAGGTTCGGAAGTTTATAAATTTGATGTTCGGAGGAAATGTTTGAAGGAGTTGTGAAATCCTCTGAAGCCCGAAGTGTCGAAGCTTCGAAGCATGAAGCTTTGAAGCGTGAAGCTCTGGAGAACTTCATTAGTTTGACATTTGACATTCGACATTTGGGTAAAATGAAGTGTGATGGAGGAGAAACCCTCGAAGCTCGAAGTGTTGAAGCTCTAAAGCGTGAAGTTCTGGAGAATTTCGTCAGTTCGACATTCAATGTTCGACATGCAGGGAAAATGAAGTGTGATGGAGGAGAAATCCCTGAAGCCCGAATTTCTGGAGCCCCCAAGCCTCAAATATTCATATAAGTGCACATTATCTAAGCACTTGGTCATAGCCTTGGTCCTATGTGACTACAGTCGAAATAAAAGGGGTCTAGTACCCGAATTGATGTTTTCAAAGAAAGAAGGAGGCTAGAACAAGGAATATGTTGGATTATGAGTTGTTTAGATCTACACCTAAAGATAAATAAGGAATGTGCACTTTATGAGATTATCTAGCATGAGTCCAAGAGCCAATTCAGCTCTGAAAAAGAAGAATAGTTGTATAGAGATTGCCTTCCATAAAGGACAATTGTTGAAATATCTGTAACTTTCTACTCAAGACTCGGAATTGAGAAAGGGAGTAGTCATTGGAAAGATCTTGGATAGTAGAACATAAATTTTCACACAGAAACTGATCTGAACAAATAATTTATCAGGAAATCAGAAGAAAGAAGTATGATGTATTATTGAACCAGGATCATTCATAATTTTATTAAATTGTTGACACAGTTAGCCTGACAAAGTTTTGTTGGCTGCACATTTTGCATATTTAAAAACAACTAGATCAGATTAGGTTCAACACAGAGTGTAGAGAGATGGATGATACATAGGGGCTTACATCCAGGAAGATGAGATCAAAGGAATGGATGTCCATTTGGGTATGGAAGGAACAAACTCCAATGGACATGGAGAAGGAAAGGATGAAAACATGATTATGGTAGAGACCATTAGAAAATTGCAGAAAGATGTCCAAAGTCATAAAGTTGATAATGAAAGTATTATGAAATCCAAGGAGCACCAGGAGGACTTCAACATGAAGTTAATGCAGAGCCTAGAGAGAATTGAAAATAAATTGGATAAGGAGAATGGCTCAAGCAAATCAAGAAGCCATAGGTCTCCTGAGAAGAAAGGAAGATCAAGGAGTATAAGTAGACATCACCATAACTCACAAAAGCATTCCAATAGGAGAGCACACAATAGCTCAATTCCATCCCTAGTCAAGAAGAATCATAAGAGGTCTGGGATGGATGAACTGCGTGGAGAAATGAACAAGATCAAACCTGCCACGTTTGAAGGTGAGCACAAGAAGGATGAATATGCTGAGACATGGCTGCTAGGCATGAGGAAATATTTCCAATTACATAATTATTCCTCTCGTGCAGAATGAAGAATTGATATGTATCATCTTAAGGGAAAGGAATCCATGTCGTGGGATCATCTTGTGCAGGTGCAATACATCAAAGAGAAAAATGTTACTTGGAAGTAATTCAAGAAGTATTTTCAAAAGAAATACTTGAATAAGAGATACTATGAGAAGAAAATGAAAGAGATATTTGAACTCAAGCTGGGAAGTATGACCATTGATGAGTATAAAAGAAGGTTTTTGGAACCATTGAAGTATGTCTCCTTCATCAAGGATGAGACAGTAAAGATTCAGAGATATTTGAGTGGGCTTCCATCTTTCATTAGTGATAAGAATCAATATGATGATCCTAAAACTTTGGAGGAGACTATAAGGCGAGCTAAATTCTTATATGATCAGCCTAAAGGAAAGTCGAATTTTCAAAAATATTGGGAAGACAAGAAAAAATTCAAGATGGAACAGAGGAAGAAGGGGAACAAGCCACATGTCTTCATAAATAGTCCTTAACGACAACCGTCTTTTAGAGAGACTAGAGTGATTGAGACAGGTGGGAAAAGGCCAAGGCAACCACCTATTCAATGTTGGGGTTGTAAAGGAGACCATATGTATAGAGATTTTCCACACATAAGTGACCAGGTGATATTTTTCCACAATGTACAACAAGATGAAATAGTGGAAGACATGGGAAGAAATGTACCAATAATCTATGCATCCCTGGACAACAAGCAAGCAGAGTTTCAATCAAACATGATTGAAGTGGAAGGTATGATCAACAACCATGCCTTTACTATTTTAATTGATCCATGAGCTAGTAATAGTTATATATATCCTAAGGTGGTGGAGATATTTCATTTGTCAAGAAGCAAGCATGGGAAATCTTGGTTGGTGCAGTTGGCTACCAGAGCTAAGAGAAAAGTTAATGAGTGGGTTAAGTCATGTCCAGTGGGAATGAATGGGTTGAACACCAAGGAAGATTTGAACATCTTTCCTTTAAGTTAATATGACTTCCTAATTTGTATGGATTGGTTGTACCAACACCATGATGTCTTAGATTGTCATAAAAAGGCATTTACTTTCCTGAATGAGGAAGGGAACCTAAGGACAATCCAAGGAACTCCCAGGACAATAGTTGTCTAAGAAATCTCAGCAACATAACTGAAGAATGTTTTTAGCAAAGGTTGTCAAATATTTGCAGCTCATATGGAAGAAACATCTAAGGATAGGGTGTCAAATATTGGAGATTATGCAGCCCTAAAAGAGTTTGAGGACATGTTTAAATAAATACCAAGATTACCCCCTAAAAGAGATATTGATTTCTCTATAAATCTGATGTCTGGAGCAACTTTAGTATCCAAGACTCCCTATAGGATGAGTACACCAGAACTAAAGGAGTTGCAAATGCAGCTTGAAGAGATTATGAAGAAGGGGTATATAGGCCCAAGTGTGTCACCTTGGGGTGCCCTAGTTTTATTTGTGAAGAAGAAGGATGGTACATT
Organism: Picea engelmannii; assembly: GCA_009831015.1. Classification (NCBI taxonomy): domain Eukaryota; kingdom Viridiplantae; phylum Streptophyta; class Pinopsida; order Pinales; family Pinaceae; genus Picea; species Picea engelmannii. Next base: position 33,210 of record ML783967.1, on the reverse strand, counting down.
GAGACTGTGTATTGAATTTAGACAATTGAACAAGGTAATTGTAAAGAACAAGTATCCTTTGTCGAGGATCAATGATATATTTGATCAGTTGAAGGATGAAAAAGTACTCTCAAAAATTGATCTTAGGTTTGGTTATCATCAGGTAAGAATCAGAGATGAAGACATCAACAAGACTACTTTCAGAACAAGGTATGGTCATTATGAGTTCACAGTGGTGCCATTTGGATTATCAAATGCACCAGTTGTCTTCACGTGCTTAATGAATGGTGTTTTCCGAGAATACTTAAACAAGTTTGTCATTGTCTTTTTGGATGAAATCCTTGTATATTCCAAGTCAGAATAAGAGCATGAGAATCACTTGAGGATGGTGTTACAAGTGTTAAGAGAGCACCAATTATATTCCAAATTGAGCAAGTGTTCATTTTTTCAGAACATAATTCATTATTTAGGGCATATCATATCTGAAGAAGGGATAGTAGTGGACCCTGAAAATATTGAAGCTATTAAAGGGTGGACAACACCTAAGAATGTGACAGAAGTCATATCCTTCATGGTTATAGCTAGATACTACAAAATATTCATTACAGGGTTTTCAAGGATTGTTCACCCTATCACTTCCTTGCAAAGGAAGGGGGTGAAGTTTCAATGGACAACAGAATGTGAAAGGAGCTTCCAACAATTGAAGTAGTTGTTAACCAGTGCTCCATTTTTTAGGACTATTGATCCGAATGAAGATTTCATGGTATGCACACATGCATGCAAAGAAGAACTTGGTGGAGTCCTCAGTCAGAATGGACATGTGGTATGTTTTGAATCTAGAAAATTGATTTGGAGTTGGAAGCCATAGTGCATGCCTTAAATAAATGGAGGAACTATCTCATGGGAAAAATATTTGAGTTGAGGATAGACCATAATGGTCTGAAATATTTGTTTGATCAGCCAAATTTAAATGCCAGGAAGAGAAGATGGTTGGAATGCCTCTGTGAGTATGACTTTGATACCAAGCACATCAAAGGAAAAGAGAACAAAGTGGTTGATGCACTCAGCAGGAGAGTGCATGAACTGTATGCTACAACCATTAGCATGTATCAAACTGATCTTAAAGGAAGAATTTATGAGGCTGCAAAAGCATATTTGCAGTACATGGAGATGGTAAATAAATTACAACAAGGTAATTTGCAGTAGAAGGTTGAATATTACAAGTTGGGTATCGATGAAATTCTCATGTATAGGAAAAAAATTTATGTACCCAATTCCAAAGAATTGAGAAGTCTGATTTTGAAAGAAATGCATAGTGTACCTTATGATGGACACCCAAGGTATCATAAAACAATTGCAGCAATCAAAATCCAATACTATTGGCCATGCATGAAGAGGGAAATTGTTGAGTACATTGCTAAATGTATGGAGTGTCAAAAGGTCAAGATTGAGCATAGAAACCTAGCTGGGTTGTTGCATCCATTACCTATCCCTGAATGGAAGTGGGAAGTGGTGACAATGGACTTCATCACCAAATTGCTCAGAACAAGCAAGAAACGTGATTCTATCATGGTAGTGGTGGACAATCTTACCAAAGATGTCCATTTCATTCCAGTGAAGCTTACTCACAAGGAAACCAATGTTTCTGATATTTATATGAGGGAAGTAGCTCGATTGCATGGTATTCCCAAGACAGTTATGTATGACAGAGAGCCAAAGTTTATCTCAAAGTTATGGAACAGATTGTTTAAAGGATTTGGAACAAATCTGAATTTTAGCACAGCTTATCATCTAGAATCTCATGGGAAAACAGAGAGGGTGAACCAAGTGATTGAAGATATGTTGAGGATGTATGTGATGGATTAACCATAAAAATGGGAAGACTATCTACACTTGGTAAAGTTTTCTTACAACAATGGGTACCAAGCATGTCTGAATATGAGCCCATTTGAGGCACTTTATGGAAGAAAGTGTAACACACCAGTAAGATGGGACAACCCAACATATAGAGAAGTAGTTGGGCCAAAGTTTCTCATGGAAATGGAAGAGCAGATGTAAAAAATAAGGCACAATTTAAATACTACTCAAGACAGATAGAAAATCTATGATGATCATGTATACTTGAAAGTGAGGGCCAACATAAGTTCCCTAAAGTTGGGAAATTGTTCAAAGTTGGAAGCTCGTTATTGTGGGCCATTTGAAATCCTAGATAGGATTGGGCTTGTAGCTTATATGCTTGCTTTATCTGCATCCATGACTATTCATAATGCATTCCATGTATCATTGCTAAAAAAGTATATACCTGATGCCAATCATGTTATTAATTGGAATGTGATTCAGGTGGAGCAAGAAGGTGATTTTCAAGTGCATCCAGTGTGCATACTAGACTGGAAGATCAAGCAGCTCCAGAATCGAGCCATAGAGCTTGTAAAGGTCCAATGGAACTGGTACGGTCTTGAGGATGCAACTTGGGAGAACGAAGATGCCATGCGGGTAGAATACCCACATCTTTTTGAAGATTTTGGAAAATCTTGATCTAGTATGTAAACAAGATGTAGTGAGGATAGTGCATAAATAAGGGGATGGGATTGGAATACCCCAAGGCCGAGCCCCTGTTGAATCGTAAACATGTTTTGTAGGTAGGTGATCCAAGTGATTATAAGCTAGGAGGAATATGTGATGATTAGTCCAGAGAGCCTAGACTCTAAAGGCCAATGAGCTTGTTTCTGTATATGTAAATACGCATATCATTAATATAAATACATCGTTGCGTGTAGACCGGCCACGATAAAAGAGAATGGGGGACTAATATCCACTAGGTAGGGAAAGGGAGGGATAAGAGACTAGGGAAAAAGGGCTAAGCTTGAGGGATTAACCCCAAGAGAAAATTATTTTTTATTTCCTAAATACTAAGGTGAGGATAATTGTTTTATCCTAAGCCTCATGGAAGAGGGAATGAATCCCAAGTGGAGAGAAACGAGCTCCAAGAGATCCATGTGTCAATAAAGGAACATGTAAATATAGGTGGGGGGGAATAGTTTGTTTTGATCTCTCTCCCCATTCACTCATGTACTCACGCACTGAGTGATCCCCTCCATCATTGACCTTTGCACCATTCACGCACCTCTAAAACTGACAACATTTTTTAGCTATCCGGTACTTTTCCTATGAAGCACACTGAACCTGTACATTGCTTAAGCTCGTACCATGCCTTAATGGACTGTTGTTGCTACCAACGCAATTCCTTGAATGAGTATGGCCTATTTCCATCATCATTTCTACCTGGTCTTTGTTGTTTCCATCACCCTTACTCGATTTACTTAGGAGCTAGATTGAAGAAGCAGGTTCTTAGGCCTGTGGGTTTGAAGAGGTAGGTTGTCAGTCTCGTGGATTGAAGAAGCAGGTTGTCAGACCTATAATAAAATCTCTCCAGGTGAGAGGTTGTTGGGGAAGTAATTTTCCCAGAGGGAGCTCAATGAAATCTATAGTGCTCTCAGAATTCTTGTCTAGCATGTTGTTGAAGCCCTGGAAGGGAAGTGGGGCAGCCAAAAGACTGTTGAGCAGAGAAGGGGAGAACTTCTTGGGGTGGGACAGGCATGTGGGGAATGAGAGGTTGTATTTTGTTAGTGTGAGTTGGCTCCTGGGACGGAATCCTTTCTGTTGACTATGCAACTTCCTATAGTCTCAACCTATCCTAGGAATCCCTTTACCCAAGTGGAGTTTAGTCCCAGCTCGGGGGTGACCTATTGTTGAGAGTAATGAGAAGCGTGGTCTAAGGTTGGGAGGTTCGTGGAAGGTCTGCACACAGTTGGTGGTCTTCTCTAAAAAGATAAGTATCAATTATGTGTTCATTGCATGTTGTGTATTTGTACATGTCTGATATTTATGATTTTTTCCTGTATATGTTGTATGTATAGGCTTACTGTCATTTTCACATTAATCTTTGTATTAGAAGAATGTAATTGTTTGTTAAGTTTTATATGTATGATATTATGCAAGAGTTTTGTGGGGCATATCCCAGCAGGTCTATGTGTAACACCCTGTTTCCCCCAGTATGTAAAAATAACTATATTGGCCAAGAATTATGGCAAACTCAAAGATGTGAATGTTTGATTTGACAGACCTTTGTATAAAAGGTCGATGAATGTAAATTATATCATGAATATGTGTCACATGATTGTTGGGAGGGGGATGTGCTGAAAGAGACCACAATGGCTGATGAGAGGTGGTGGAAGGGGCCAAGAATGGTTGCATTAACTTCCACTAAACTGAAACCGTATTGGTTTGTACGTGCTCGAAAACCAAAGCTCACTCTTTGACCCCAAAATGAATTACTCGCCAGGATGGTAGGTGGGGAGGCTCCTCAAGAGTAAATGAGGGGATGGGGGTGAACCACCCATCTGTAGAAGCTCTCAGATCTGACCACGGATAGGGAAATTCATGCCACATGCAACCTTGCAGTAAAAGGCAAGGAGATAAGTGTGGAAGGGGGGGAGGGGGCAGGAGGGAGAGCACGCGCGATAGGAATTGTCAAAGGAGAACTGGAGGAACTCCAAAAATACAGAGAGTCATGAACAGAGGAGAAGGGGAGTAACCTTCGTCCTTGACTTCCATTGAGCTGGAAGTAGGAGACTGAGTCTCAAAGCATCATGGTCTAGCTCGGGGGTGGCTAGTGGTAAATCCAATTGGAATCACTGAGCCTATGATTGGGTGGAAACGAGCACCCCTCTCAGCATTCGCATCATGTCTAGAATTTCTGATAAGTGTTATGTCTTGCATTTGGAATTGAATGTCATGATCACATGCTCATTTTTATATGCTCATAAATAGTTTATGTATAGAAGTGTTTTCCTTTTGTTTTGATTGGAAATAATGGATGCATGTTTATACTAATATAACTACAAATCGGTTAATGCATAGAATGTATAAGTTCAGGATACGAGTCTATTCCCCTGAGGATTGACCCATCTAACTTGACTCATGCTATGCCCCGGTTTATCCTCCTAAAGGCACCCTTTTTCAAGAAAGTTTCCTCGCATTCTAGAGTCGGACTGAGCCCCTTGAAAAGACTACCATTATAGTAAATCCATGAGTTTACCTTGCCCCTGTCGTGAAGTAAATGAGATTCAGAGTTTTGGCTCCTGGGAAACCCAAGGGTATGAACCCCTCATCTTCGCAAGTTGTGAAATCTTGGTACGCGAAAACCTGGTATGTGAAATCCTGAAGCGGTGTAGTGTGAATTGATTTCAGCGTTTCAACACCCGGGAAAACCAAGGGTATGAACCCCTCATCTTCGCAAGTTGATAAATCTCGGTACGCAAAAACCTGGTATGTGAAATCCCAAAGCAGTGTAGTGTGAATTGATTTCGGTGTTTCAGCACCCGGGAAACCCAAGGGTATGAAACCCTCGTCTTCGCAAGTTGCGAAATCCCGGTATGTGAAATCCCAAAGCGGTGTAGTGTGAAACGATTTTGGCATTTTAGCCCCCGGGAAACCCAAGGGTATGAACCCTCGTCTTCGCAAGTTGCGAAATCCCAGTATGTGAAACTACGGGTCGACTTAGTGTGAATAGGATTTCGGGTTTCGGGGTTTGAAGAGTTGAAGAACTCGACTCTCTTGCGTTTCGAAATCCTCATTTCTAAAGGCCCGATATGGCCAGGACCATCGGATCAGGGTAGAGATTCACAGTCGTCAATCTCAGTGAAGGTACGATTTCAGATTTTGGGTTTTGAAGAGTCAAAAGACTCAACTCTCGGGCATCGTTGAGTCGCAAAATGAGAAAGGCGCCTCTTGGCTTAGCCCGGGGTCATAACCGATGATCACATGGAGGTGAAGCCTGCGTTTGGTGCTTGAGTTGTACAAGGTGGATTTTCAATGAAAGAACCAGTGGATTGGTTCAATGAAGGTCTCGATTGGAAGACCTAGCCTACATTAGGACCTCGTAGGAATTTGGGGACTCTGTCCCTTGATAAAGAAGGAGAAAGAAAAAGGCGAAAAATCTATTATGCTGTAGTGGGTGTGTGACACTATGGATGGGTATGATACAAAATTAGTATCATAACTTAGAACAAGTGGTTCTACGAGGTAGCACGACCCGGCCTGGGTGGTCAGGGGATGTTACATTCTAAGTAATCTGATGAAGAAAACCTACAACAAGAGAGGTTTTTTTAATGCTTAATAAATTTTTTCTAGAGATTAAGTCTTGATAAGACAAAAATGAACTTTATTTATCTGTATGATTACTTTTGTTGTTGAAATTTCACATTGGATATTTGAATCTTTAGAAATTTATCCACTAAATAATCTTAATATTAGTACTCAATTTCATAGTGTACAACAACATGAGTTGGTTAGTCTCCTACAAGCCTGGAAATCTAATTTTTCATTGAAATACCTAGACATGAAAGGCATTGATCCCCATATTTGTACAAATCACACATATATTCATCATGATTCTCTTCACATCTACTAACCTCAATAAATAATGAATCCAACACTTAAGGACATTGTCAAGGAAGAGTTACAAAAAATACTAAAAAATGATTTTATTTATCCAATATCATACAATGATGGGTTTCACCTCTAGACATAGTTCTAAAGAAAGAGGGAAAATAGTTGATAAATGTTGATTACAAGGAAATAATTAAGGAAATTAGGAAAGACCAGTTTCCAGTTGTTAGAACAAGGAAGATACAATAGTGTAAAATTTGATCACCACCTGCAAGAGATCAAAGAGATCTAGAAATATAATGAATTGTTGATTAAGGTTGGTTGTCATTGATGTCAACCCTTGAAGAAAGATCCATAGCACAAAGGATTGGGTAATGGAACCAATAGTGTTTGATGTAAATATGACTCATTTTTTTTTTCATGGTTGATAAAAAGTAAATATGGATGAACTCCAAAGTGGTCCCCTTATGGTGAAAGCCCTCACAGGAAGACGCTTTGTGGAGTAAGAGAACCCATGCTTAATTGTGGAATAATGAGATGAAGGAAAGTGAAT
>ML783967.1:0-16703 GCA_009831015.1 Picea engelmannii | reverse complement strand
TTATGGTACAGGTTGATTACAGGTTGGTGCATGGTTGATGCACTTGTTTATGGTACAGGTTGATTACAGGTTGGTGCATGGTTGATGCACTTGTTTATGGTACAGGTTGATTACAGGTTGATGCATGGTTTATGCATGGTTCAAATTTATTGGTACAGGTTTACAGCGGTATATCTCACAGTGATAGTGTGGCAGTGGTTCCATCATTCTACTTCTACTTCAGGGTGCCAGGACGGGGCAAGGATAGGTGGTTGTAGCCACCTTACGGTTGTAGCCGAAGAACATAGGTGGTTGTAGCCTCCTTTTGGTTGTAGCCATAGAATTGGGGAGTTGGAGCTTCCCTCAGGTTGTAGCCTGAGAAACTAGAGGGTTGGAGCCTCCTTCCAGTTGCAACTGGAAAACAAAGGAAGTTGGTTCTTCCAATGAATGTAATTCTTCAAGACATATAAGAAAAAGAATTATGTGGTTTTCTCCCGATTTGGGTTTCCNACATTGATACTCTTAGAAATTTTGCAATAGAGAAAGAAAGGAGAGAGAGGAGATTTTTTACCATGAGATTTTCCCTCTTTCCTCACTTCATGAGGATTTTTATTGTACTTGTGTACCTAACATGGAATCATTTTGGCTAGGACCCAATTTTATTTGCATTATTTTTACTTAGTTATGCTTATGGGGGTGTGTTAGAGAATATTTTCCATATCCCTGGTATTAATCTCTCACCTAGCTACTTTAGATCTTGGTCTCGTGATTTTAATGGTCAAATTTTGACTAATTTTGACCAAGTGAGGCATATGAGCACTCTATCCCTAGATTTAAAGGGGGTCTACTTTTCTTAGCTAGTGAAAGCACTTTAATCTACTTTTCCTTGTTTTTAGGACTTTAGAAAACACTTTACTTTTCTTTTTTAAGTTTTTTTCTATTCTTGAGAGATTGCATGGCTAATCATGGCATCTAAGCTCTGAGTTAAGAGAAACTAGGTCCATGCATCACTGACACAATTCAAATTTCTTCTCTTTGGATTCAAATTTCCTTATTGTTAGGACCCTACAATGTACCTTTTTGCTCACACTTTTTGATACCATTACATCCTTTTTTCACTCACATTTAAACTTATATTATCACCTTACCCTTTCTCTCCAAGGTATATAACGTCTCTTCTCTTTACTATATGTTTAATCTATTTTTCATATAATTTTACATTACTCTCGTACTTAACCGTTGATCAGAAATATATAAGTGCTGAAATAGTTTGAACTACAGATTAGCATTGAGGCCTGTTGCTGAAATAGTCAAAGCACACAAACCCTGTGGCTGAAACAGTTTGTGGTCTACGATGTTGAAACAACAACTCACACAGAAGAAGTTGTTACACTCTATGTGGTCTACGATGCTGAAACAACAACTCACACAAGAAGCCGCTACACTCTCTGTGGTCTACGATGCTGAAACAACAACTCACACAAGAAGAAGTTGCTACACTCTCTGTGGTCTACGATGTTGAAACAACAACTCACACAAGTTGTTACACTCTTTGTGGTCTACGATGCTGAAACAACAATGAAGCTGTTACACTGACCACAACAGCCGCACCTTGAGCCAGAATTAACCACTGCTGTTGCGTGAGACCATGTTGCTGAAACAGTCAGAACACAAATCCCATTGCTGAAACAACCCACGATTTGCGATTCTGAAATAGCATACAACAACAATAACAAGAAGACAAATAAGGAAGTTGTTACTCCAGCCACAACAACAACACCTCACTCGGCACCTTTTCAACTATTGTAATAGCATTCTGTTACGGGAGACTAGGATGTCTTATCCCAATATAGAGATTTGATTTGACTAAGAATAGGACTCAGATGTACACATGTAATTTGATGATCAAATTGTATCGAGGGGATTCTCCTCTTTAAATAAGAGGAAATCATCATTAGAGAGGACCTTCTTTTTAGCCAAGAAAGGATTTACAGAGAAGGACGTGTTTTACTTTAGACATTGTAATATGATTCAGTTGACAGATGAATACAAGATTGTTCTGAGCATTTCTTTCTAGTTCCTTTCGTCTCAGGGTAATCTTGTGAGAAGGGAGGGCCCACCTTCTTCACAAGATTCACCCATTAGCTTTGTAGTGTGTTAGTGTTATTTCTGTTCATGCCTTGATTAAATTATGTTTTGCTGAAACACTACTTTACTGAACTCTGTTTTGCTGAAACACTACTTTACTAAACTCTGTCTTGTTGAAACTCTGTTTTACTGATTGTTACATTGTTTTCATATGATTCATGCTTGGGTAATCGTTAATCATTCTAGTTAGGAATCTTGTTTGGTGAATTTATGAAAGAGTGGTAATCAAGGACAGGTGTTGAAGATTCTTGCTTGGGGAATAGGGTCATGTTCCCTATTAAGAGATAGTTAGCCTTCAGTGTGTGTCAATTATTTCGATTAGTAAGGGGTTCATGAAGGTGTGATGATCGAAAACAGGTGCTGAAGATTCTTGCTTTGGGAATAGGGTCATGTTCTCTGTTAAGAGGTAGTTAACCTTTAGTGTGTGTCAATCATTTCAATCAGTAATGAGTTCATAAAAGTGTGATGATCAGAAACATGTGTTGAATATTCCTGCTTGGGGAATAGGGTCTTGTTCTCTATTACAGAATAGTTGGTCTTTCCTTTTGCAGTGTCTTGAAAGATTTCTTTCCTAGGTTGTTATTTTCTTAATGTAATCCAGGATTCTTTGAATAATTATTTCTTTAAACTTTGAACTCTGCAATAGGTAGGTTTCTTTTCTGTAATTCAAAGTAGAACTTCAGTTTGTTCAAGGCAAGGTGTGATTAATGTGTTTTTACTACAACTCTAGGTTTCTTTTGAGATTGAGCATATATAGTGTGTAATTGCCTTTGAAATAAGAAGACTTCCATGGGTTGACAATTCATGTAGCACTTGATTGTTTAGTTAAATAAGCAATTATAGTGACCAACACTTATGTATTCTTATTTATTTAGTTTGTAATTAATAGAATTGAGTTGTGTACTCCAAATATTTCTCTTCTCTCTCTCTCCTTTCTTTCTCTAATGCAAAATTGTTAAGAGTATTTTTATTCATTAGATTTCTAGATCTCTTTCATCACCCGCAAGAGATCAAAGAGATCTATAAATCTAATCAATAGCAATGCTCCTAGCAATTTTGTAATAGAGAAAGAAAGGAAGGAGTGGTAAGAGAAAATTTTGGAGTACCCTACTCAATTCTCATTAATTAAAAACTGAATAAATAAGAGTACATAAGGAAATTTGAATTAAAATAGAAGCAATTTGAATTGTATAAGTGATGCATGAACCTAGTTTAGCTTAAATCATATCTTAGATACCTTGAGTAACCATGCAATCTCTCAAGAATAGAAAAAATATTTAACAAGTAAAGTAAATTTGTCTATAAAGTCCCAAAAATACGGAAAAGAAGAGAAAATTTCTTTCGTTGGCTAATAAAAGCATATTCCCCCTTAAATCTAGGGATAGAGAACTCCTATGGCTCACTTGGTCAAAATTAGTCAAAATTCGACCATTAGAATCATGAGACCAAGCTCTAAAGTACCTAGGTGAGATATTAATGCTAAGGATATGGAAAATATGCTCTAACACCCCCCATAAGCCTAATTGGGTGAAAATAATGCAAAGAAAATTGGGTCCCAACCAAAATGATGCCATGTTAGGCAACCAAGTACAATAAAAATCCTCATGAAGTGAGGAAACAGGGAAAATATCATGGGAAAAAAACCTCAAAAGAGGATGTTGATAAGAAGACTAGGAAGTCTCCTCTAAAGTCTCCACCACTCCCAAGTGTCCCCACAAGTCTATGAACCACTGCTCTGTGAAGGACTTGGTGAATATGTCTACAATATGATCCACTTATGGAAAATATTGTAGTGCAATAAACTGATCATGTATGATCCCATCTACTACCATCTTAGTTAAAAATATCCATCTAGGCTGAACAATATTCCTACCAAGATGAAGTGGAACCAAATCCCAAGTTTTATTTCGGATGAGGTAATCATATTCCTCATCCATAGTATCCTCCCAATAGAGTTTTCCTATAGCCTCTAGATAAGACTAAGGATCATTTGTGGATACCATGTAGCAATGAATGTGCATCAAAGGATTGGTAACAAAGAGTGCATGTGGATCACCCTGAAACAAATATATAGTCCTCCATGTATCTGCTATATCACCCACTAAATATCATAGTATTTGTAGAGTCTATTATTCCAAAACTGATCTTGGTGTTGGATCTGTAATGACCTACTCATATAAGTCATTTTATGCCCCATCATCATATGAAATATGATCTAAATAAAAAAGGTCTACATCAACCAGAAATGGTGGATCTACAATGGGATCCTCCTGAAGTGCATGCAAGGGTCCTTCTTCAAATTTAACACTTCTCTCAATGAAGATTTTTTTATGTAAGAGGATTCTCATGCCATAACCTATATTGATGATCTGATATCCTGACAACAACTTATGACCTGTTGGAAATCTATGAAATCACTAATAACTCGAGAGTGGAAACCAATTGATTTTCATAGCCTGAATGTGTGATATGATATATGTAAATAATTTTTTTTGATAGCAATGGTACATGCAACACATTTTTAAAACACCCACCATCTATATCAATCCTAACTTTCCCACATACTGGAACATGTGTGTCATCTCCCAATAGAATGGGAGGACCAGTGCAAAGCTAAAAAGAAGTGAAGGATTCTTGTGATGCCACCATGTGATTAGAGGAACCTGAATCAATAATATATGTGGTTGGTGATGAAGAAATAGAAACCAAATAATGACCTTCTATTCGTTCACCTCGATCGTCAGGAGGCTTTTCAACATCCTTTTTCTTGGCATTTTTTGGCACTGCTAGATTGTTCTATTGAAGAGTTTATGCCATATGATCTATGATATTACTCATACATGAATTTTCAGGATGAAAACCTCTATTATAGTAGATGCACTTTTATTTTCCCTTCTCCTTCCCCCCTTTGGAGTTGGAGGTATCCTCATTGGATTTAAGATTTGGACCCTTTTCCCAATCTGGGTCTTTCTTTTACTTGTATGTCTCGTTTCCTTTATTAGCTCCCTCATTTTTTGCAAGGGAATGGGCCTTTGAGGACTTGAGGGAACCCATGTTAACTATATTATCCCGTTCTTGAGTGAATGTGATAGAAAAATAATTTAAGGATGGCATCTTCCATGTCGTTCCCATACCTAGTTTTGTAGTATAGAAGGAAGATACAAACATTGAGTATTATGGACCCAGATTTGAGAGAAAAGAGAGTAAAATTTACTCCTATATATTCTCAATATCACACAAGATTATCTCTAATAACAAGTCTTTAAACTTAGTGAAAATTTTCATAAATAGTGTTGAAGTTACCTGGGATCAAAGCAATGAGATTGTTCTCTCATTAATGTCCTTGTAGAATATCCTTCTTCCCAAAAATACCCTCTAGGGTGGTCCATACTTAATTTGGGTTTTTAGAAAATTCGATATGAAATTGAATATTTGAAGACATTGAAAGGCACAACAACCCAAATGTCTCATCCATCCTATTAAAGTACTTTGCTTTCTCCATTGCACAATTCAATTCAACTTCTTGTCACATTAATCCTATAAAGACCCTTACTCAAGAGAATAATTTCCTTATACTTCCACTCATGGTAATTTAATGGAGTAATATTAACATGTTGGGGCTAATCCATCTTATCTGATGTGGTTTCTCTTGATGTGTCTTCTTCCTGGAAAAAAATATGTTCCTCCTAGATTCCAACTTGCTATGATAACATGTAAAATCCGATGATCACCTGCAAGATATTAAAAAGATCTATAAATCTAATGAATAGAAATACTCTTAGAAATTTTGCAATAGATAAAGAAATGAGAGGATGAGAAGAGAAAAACGTGGAGTACACAGCTCAATTATCATTAATTACAAACTGAATAAATAAGATCACATAAGGAAATTTGAATTAAAAGAGAAACAATTTGAATTGCATGGGTGATGCATGAACCTAGTTTGGATTAACTTGGAGCTTATACTCCCTAACTAGCCATGAAACCTCTCAAGAATAGGAAAAATATTTAAAAAGCGGAGTAAAGTGCTTTCTAAAGTCCTAAAAATAGGGAAAAGCAAGATAAAGTGCTTCCACTAACTAATAAAAGCATATTCCCCCTTTACTCTAGGGATAGAGTGATCCTATGTCTCACTTGGTCAAAATTAGTCAAAATTTGACCATTAGAATCATGATACCACACTCTAAAGTACCTAGGTGAGAGATTAATGCTAAGGATATGGAAAATATGCTCTAACAAAGTGAATAACCGATATTCCAAGAGAAGTGGTGATGTCAATAAAAAACATTCAACGCTTCAGCACAATGAGAACAAATCCAAATAAGGTGATGATAAATCAATCTATAAAATCATTTATATATAAGTTTATCTAGAAAATCGAAACATGAATGAATGGGACCACACCTCCATAATCATCCACATAATAAGGAATTGATATTAAAGTGGATGATGCCATATTCCTTGCACCCAGTTATTAGTAAATTAGGTCCACTCCTTAGTCAAAACCCTTAATCATAAATTATCTCTTCATGGTAGGCTACACATTCAATCAAGGTGATTTTACAATAAGAACCATAGGTTCCAACATTCCAATTTATTTTGATATATAGGGGCTACAAATGTTGACAACCAAATACATTGATCTAACTAGATACAATAAAGAAACACTACTACCTTCAAGTAATAACCTACTAACAATCATCATTTTGATTAGTTTGAGGTATAGTAACACTCTTTGAAAGGAAGTTTTAAAAAACTATCACCTTAATAAGAATATTTACCCTATATACTCTAAAATTAGTGAAATAATCCATGCACCATGCTAACAAACAATAATGTATGCAAACAACATCGAAATTCCCAAATTGTTGTCCAAATAGTTCCACTCAATAAGTTGACTAGATAATAAGACATGATAGACTCAGTCAATTATTCAAGTATATAATAATACATCCCCAACAATGAGTCTCTATCCATCATACAAATATTCTCTGTCAAATAAGGACCTTAAAGGATCCAACAATCATCAAATTAGTGTTTGTTATAGCACATAACAATTCTCAATTAGCATCCTTTATAACTAACAGTCTACACTCTTGTTCAAGTGCTCATTGGTATTCAATAGTATCCTTCATTCACTAGCCTACGAAAACATGTCAAACCACTATTCTCATACCTCAATACTCCATCATTAAACAACTTAGTCAAAATCAATTTAGTCGGTCTTTAGAAACACATCCTAGTCAATCAGTCAACTAGAAATCTCAAGTTAGGTTTACTCGTCAATAAACATTAATAACATCCCCCCTTAAACAAAACTAAGGGATAAATACTATATAAAATTCCTTAAGGCACATAGCAATAAATTCAAATCATAAGAAAATCATACCAAACAACATAAATATCTAAGAGAATCTTCAATTGAAACTCATTCTACTGATACAACTAACTAGAACTTAGTCAACCAATCCAATGGATCAATAAGAATAAATAGGAAAAGTTTACTATTGTACAGTTGATGATATACCTTTGTAGGATTGGAAGTACTCAAGAACCTATTCAAATGCTACCATGACTAGTCATTAGTCCAACCACAATCAACCCTGGTCATCAACGCTAGTCCAAAATTTTGTATCGCGTGCCTCTTCTACAAATATTTGTAAGAAGTACTTCCACCATTGTAAGAATGTTGATTCCTAGTAAGATTCTTCCAATCTCTATGATGACGATGTTTATATGGAAAATAACTATATTCTTGTTGAATAGAAGATGTAGGCTCAAATTCCTACTTAACCAAAGGTAAAGGGAAACACTACAATTCAACAACACTATCATCTCCAATAAGAGTTTCCAATTATGGCATATCATTGTCAACCAAATATTTGGTTGACTCAATAGAACTATCAGTAGTCTTTTTCTCTTTCTTCAACTCAATCAAATGACTTCCACTTGCAATAAACAAAAAAATAGTCAATGTAGATCCAACTCTATTCGTCAATGAAGTCCAATTATATCCAACTTTTTCTCTAGTCACTTTTAGTTCATGAATAACTGGAATAAAATTACCATAACCACTCTTCCCAATTCCATCATCAATATGACACGTCTTACTCAACAATTGGGACCCAATACCTTTATTATATTTCTCAAACTATAGATAAATATCAATAGTAGAATCCAGTAAGGCATGAGAAGAGGCCACACCATTAACATCATCATTCTTATAATCAACAAGTCTACATCATCAAATGCATCATTATGAGCATTGGAATAATTATTGATCTAAGAGGATATTTCAAAAACACCATCATTATGAGCATTGGAATAATTATTGATCTAAGAGGATATTTCAAAAACACCATCTAATTTCTCAATATTAGACTTCTTTTCAACAATTTGTAGTCACTAAATTCCATTTCAAGATGATCTGAAAATAGTGGGATGACTTGTTATGCTATGCAAGCACCCTCTATTCCATTAAAATAAACTTTTTAGGACCTTGCTCAATGTCTTAGTTATGCAAGATAAATTATGTGCCAAGTTTATGCATCTTCTTTTAAATGTTAATGTGTGAGAAAACTTTCTTTTAAATGGTTAAATATGTGTTTTAAATAAATACACAGCAAACATAACTTGCAGCAAATAAACCATCAAACTCACAACAATAACAAGATGATAAAGGTGTTCACCCCCAACTGGGCTACATCTCCTTGGGCCTCCTTCAATGAACTAGGCTCTCTGGGATTAGATTGTCAAAGATTCTTTTACAATCTTCTGCTCAACTCCAATGGATTAACTGACTGTACCATTGGGTTCAGAATACATAAAAACCTTGTAAATGACTAATAGAACTCTGAAAATGGATCATGGCTCATTCGGGCATGACCTCTTCTACATGTGGTCTTAAGCTTCCTTGAGCTTCCTTGTGGTAAAAACACCTGTAAAATTCCTCAAATGGATCTGAAACCTATCCCAATGTGTTCAGAGCATAACAATTAGCCAAAAATGACTATTCAGTCACAGAAAATAGACTTGGGCTCACGTGAGCATGGCCTCAATCAATGAGGGCTTCAAGCTCCCTGGAGCTCTCTGAAACTTCAATGGTGAAAAAAATGCAAAAGAATTCTTAAAATTCCTTTGAAAACAGTGTCAATGGATTCAGAACATCCAAAAACCCCTAGCTGGGCTTTTTCGGCACCTCATTTGACCAAAAAATGAAGAAGATAGGCCTCTTGCTATTTTCTTCCTTCAAGCTTGTTATCTCTGGTTCGCCAAAACACACCTCTGTACATCCAACCTAGCTCACACGCTCAATCTCGTGCTAAAACCTAGCACCGGGCGCAACCGCAAAATGATGTGAACTGTAGGACGGTTAGGGCGTGCCCAGCCCCTAACCACCAAAACTGTGGACATATGGGTCCATGTGACCACGCACAAATACAAAAAGGACCAAGGTTTTAAACCATACAGTAACGGGTTGAAACGCGCGTGCACATCGATGGTTACACGGCATATACATATGACCGGGGGTCGGGGCTAAGCCTCGACTCGGACCGCGCACCAACTCACAACATATATCAATTCAAATAAATTAAAACTCATATGTATGTTAAGAATCATAGGTAGGCACGGTTGGGCGGCCCTTCCCAAAGCTCTTCCCCTTGCCCCGAAGATCGTGGGGTCGAGTCCTACCGACTACCAAAGTTTTAGACCACTGTCTAGGTGACACATGGCGACCATTGATTGGGCTACATGTTGCCATTCCATTCGCCACAAACAAGCCACGTGTCGGACACCAATTCATCCACACAATTGCCAACCAACACCTGCCACATATCGTACGCTCATGCCACGTGTCGTACGACCCTGCCACGTCAGCATCCATACGGATTGTACGAACTGTACAGTCAGCACACATTTTTTTTGCCTATTTGACGATTCGAACAGAACATGATACCTCTCTCATCCGACGTCCGTTTGAACCCAAACAAGTTGCGTTGGGTCCGTGACAACGAGGACTACGCACCTGTTTGTTTTGAGGAAATTCCAAGAAATTTGATTTTTGAACAAAATTTTGACCCCTGGTCTAGATTCTGATCATGCCTTCCCACTAAAAGGCTTTTGGACCCACAAAAGCTTATGATTATCTGCCTGAGCTTCAATACTCTTCTTCTTCCAAGTTCTATCAACTGATTCTACTTGAAAAGTCTTTTTGACAATCACCTGGATACCTTGACATGCCTTGCTCTGCAACTGGCTATGTCTCTCAACCATTGTTCTCTGGCTATTGCTGACCCATTGTTCTCCTTGTGCTTGGAAGAATAAAATCCTTCCCACTAAGAATCAAGTCACTCTTGCAAACTCTTTGGCGTCAACACAATTCTCTCTACAATGGCTGCAAAAATTTTCCTACGACATCTTGTCACAAACCAAGAAAAACCATCAATCTTGAAAACAAATTTATACAAGACTGAAAATGATGCCAACAAAGTTTTTTTCTCTTCAAGAAAATGATCTCATCTTATACTTCATCAAAGCACATGGCTTTTTCCTACATCTTGTTGTACTCAAAATCAACTTACAAGCCAACAAACACCATCGACTAAACATAAGTCGAAAAAACATGATCAACACAACATAGTCATCAAGACAACATCGACACAAGTCGAGACTCATTTGAAACATATCGACCTTCCCAATGACAAGTCGACATTCATGATACACAACCATGTTACAATCATGAGTCACTCATGATGAACTATCACCAAGTTCATTGTTTACACACACAAAAAAACACATGTATGTGCATATCTCTTCAACTCTCCTTCCAGTACAAACATAAGTACATGAACCTGAAACATGTGGGTACATAAGAGCTGAAATGAAAAAGATAAATGGTTGCAACAAGTGAGCATCATATCCCTCTTTTATATCCTCCTGGCGAAGTTGTGCAACAAACAAGAATGCCTTCAAACGAATTGCATTCACATGCAACTTGCATCATACAAATTGTACTTGTCATACTCTCAACATAAATGCATTCATAAGGCTGAAATGTGCATCTACAACAGAAAAATGCAAGCCTTACTTGTTCAAGAAATCCAACCATTTCTTACCTAGCCAACTCAATGGTGAATTTTTCTGCTGAAAATCGTCTTCTTGTTAATCTCCTCTTCCATTCTTTCCAATCTCTTTATCCATCTGCTTATTGTGTTGTGGATGAGTGGTTGGATGCAATGTCCAACATTGGTCAATGAGATGATCCCTCTTCTGACAATGAGTGCAAATCTTTTGCATCCTCTTTTCAAGTTGTCTTTGCTTGTAAAGTTTCCTGAAAGTGGTCAATATTTTCCAACATTTTGAAACATGATGGTTATATAAACCACAATATGTACATGGACTTTTTCTTCCATTTTTACATGCAAATTTATCATGTTTAACATAATCAAAAGCAACTGAATGATAGGCAGAATTATACCTTGAACATTCACCTTTATCACCTCTTTGAGGAGGTGAATTTGAAGAGTTACAAGCTCTCCTTTGAAGACCAACAACAATGTTCTTGTCCGCATGGCTATCATAACTCTCTTGTTTCATACATTTTCATTCATCTTGAACACAAGCTTTGCATGCTTGAGGGATTGAACTTGAAACAAAATTTGTTCTTGGAACTTTTTCCCTTGTCTCCTCAACTTTGGAATTTTCTCCATTTTATTGTTCATATCCAAGACCACAATACTTGGGTCTCTCCTCAACAACAATAGGCTTAACAATGCCTTGTGCATGCTTACCTAACCCTCTACCTTCATAGCCCATTTTTAACAATAACTTGGACCCTATTCCTCTTGTGTGATTTTCAAAAACACCAAAGCATTCATCTTGAGAGGAATTTGAAGATAAACTAACATTACCTACCTCATGTTCATGCATATACTTGGTAAGGGTTTTATTTTCCTCAAGGAGTCGAGTCTCCTTCTCATGCAACTTTTCAATAAGCTGGTGCTTCTCCTCCTTCATGGCCATCAACTGCTCTTGAAGGACAATGCTCTCTTTTCTTTCTTCCCACAACTCTTGTACCATATCTCTCATGGTTACAAACTCCTTCAACATCTCTTTGTCAAAGAACTTGGATAATGAATATATATGAGAACCATCAATGTTTGAAGCTTCCTCCATCCTTGCAAGATATCAAACTTCAACACAAAACTTGCACAAATACAAACAACTAAAACTCTAGCTATCAATGACAATCACATGAGCAAAAACTATGCTCTGATACCACCTGATCTGAAAATAGTGGGCTGACTTGGTATGCTATGCAAGCACCCTCTATTCCATTAAAATAAACTTTTCAGGACCTTGCTCAATGTCTTAGTTATGCAAGATAAATTATGTGCCAAGTTTATGCATCTTCTTTTAAATGTTCATGTGTGAGGAAATTTTCTTTTAAATGGTTAAATATGTGTTTTAAATAAATACACAGCAAACATAACTTGCAGCAAATAAACCATCAAACTCACAACAATAACAAGATGATAAAGGAGTTCACCCCCAACTGGGCTACATCTCCTTGAGCCTCCTTCAATGGACTAGGCTCTCTGGGATTAGTTTGTCAAAGAGTCTTTTACAAGCTGTTGCTCAACTCCAATGGATTAACTGATTGTACCATTAGGTTCAGAATACATAAAAACCCCATAAATGACTAATAGAACTCTGAAAACGAATCATGGCTCATCCGGACATGACCTCTTCTACATGTGGCCTTAAGCTTCCCTGAGCTTCCTTGTGGCAAAAACACTTGTAAAAGTCATCAAATGGATCTGAAACCTATCCCAATTTGTTCAGAGCATAACAATTAGCCAAAAATGACTATTCAGTCACAAAAAGTAGACTTGGGCTCATCTGAGCATGGCCTCAATCAATGAGGGCTTCAAGCTCCCTAGAGTTCTCTGAAACTTTAATGGTGAAAAACCTACAAAATAAGTCTTCAAATTCCTTTGAAAACAGTGCCAATGGATTTGGAACATCCAAAAACCCCTAGGTGGGCTTTTTCAGCACCTCATTTGGCCAAAAAATGAAGAAGATAGGCCTCCTGCCATTTTCTTCCTTCAAGCTTGTTGTCTCTGGTTCGCCAAAATGCACCTCTGTATGTCCAACCTAGCTCAGGCGCTCAATCTCTTGCTAAAACCTAGCACTGGGTGAAACCACAAAATGGTGTGAATTGTAGGACTGTTAGGGCGCACCCAACCCCTAACCACCAAAACCGTGGACATATGGGTCCATGTGACGGCACGCAAATACAAAAAGGACAAAGGTTTTAAACCATACGGTAACGGTTCGGAATGCGTGCGCGCGCCGATGGTTACACGGCATATACATATGACCGGGGGCCTGGGCTAAGCCCTGGCCCGGATCGTGCCCCAACACACAACATATATCAATTCAAATAAATTAAAACTCATATGTATGTTAAGAACCATAGGTGGGCGCGTCGGTTGGGCAGCCCTTCCCAAATCTCTTCCCCTTGCCCTGGAGGTCGCGGGGTCGAGTCCTGTCGACTACCAAATTTTAGACCACTGTCCATGTGACACATGGCGGCCATTGATTGGGCCACGTGTCACCATTCCATTCACCACAAACAAGCCATGTGTCAGATGCCAATTCATCCACACAATTGCCAACCAACACCTACCATGTGTCATACGGCCCTACCACGTCAGCATCTATACGGACTGTACGGACTGTACAGTCAACACACATTTTTTTCGCCTGTTTGATTATTCGAATAGAACGCGGTATCTCTCTCATCCGACGTCTGTTTGAACCCAAACGAGTTGCGTTGGGTTCGTGACGATGAGGGCTACGCACCTGTTCGTTTTGAGGCAATTCCAAGAACTTTGATTTTTGAGCAAAATTTTGACCCCTGGTCCAAATTCTGATCACAAGATCATTTTGCAATCATACATAAATAGTCGCATATTTCTCAACCATCTACAATAACAAAAAATTATAATATTTCTTCAAATTTCAATATTCATCAAACAACTGGACATTATCTACCTAGAGGGGAGCAACTTCCTCATGAAGTAAATTGACGGAGACCTGCAAGAATATATCCTCATTCTCCAATTGGGTATTGGCTTTCTCCAACCCAAAAATCCTCTACATAAAACCTCAATCTTATGTTGTCAATTAAGAAATGGTACTTTGCAAAGAAATGACTTCTACACAAAGTTAGTCATGGGATCCCCACAATTTCATATTAAAATTAACTAGATCAAAGAAAACAATATTTAGATGGGATTTAAAATCTATATACAATCAACATAGATCAACTATCCTAATTTCCTAGTTGATGCTTTGACTAGGTCAAAAACATTCTTCAATGTTTAGTTGATAAACTCAATACAAGAAAAAAAAATATTATCCTTCAAGAACATATATCCTCGGTTTTTATTCATCAACAACAAGATACTTCCACCAATCTTCCTTTTTCATTCAGAAATACACATAGTAAAACAAGAAATTCTTCATAAAGTGCCAAACAAGATAAACAATAATGCAACCAAGAGTTTGAGTCCTAGTTTATTAATCCAAACTAGACAACTTCACCAATATGTTTTCAACCATACAAAGATGCAAAAAAGGAAATAAGACACCAAGTTTTGAACCTTGGTTTCCCCATTTCCAATGCGTAGCTACGTACAACCGGTTTTTAGCATACATAACAAAAGAAATATATGTTTCAAACCTATCATAATTACTTGTTAATCTATGCCACCTAAAAACGAGAGGTGTTAACCACATTGTTGGTCATTACTATTTATTATGCCTCAATAAATTAAATCTACCTCTTGGACAATCCCAAGAACTACCATGGGTTCTTCAATAGGAGGATGCCACTTCAACCAGTGGTGTCTACCAACTCAATCAACATTTTGATCACCAAAATTGGAAATTTTAGTCAAACTTAAGGAAAGTTGATATTTCTTAGTTGATGGAGTAAGGTTCATTTCATTCAATCAATATCGTTTAAGCAAAGGAATACTTCACAACATCATGCATCAAACACGAGTTGAACCACTCCTTAACTAATATCTACAATCTTATTCTTCAAGCCCGGGTACAACACTAAATGTTAGAGAAGTTGACCCACTATTTATCAAAATATAATTTTCCTTGGCCTTTTGACCAACTATTGTCTAAATCATTTACTTCAAACGAATATTAATGCCTTATATAATATTCAATTTTAGTTTATAATTGATGTTCTAGTAGTTATCGCTACTTTTTTAGAAACCAACCTCGGGCTTAATCTATCAAACAAGGCAGTTCTTTAATAGCTTCAACCTATATAGTGATCTCAATTTAGTTGATCAATGCATTCAAGCTACTACCAACACACAAGGATTTATGCCCCATGGGTAATTGATGAGTAAAGGATCAATCGACTAACCATACATATTCATTATTGTATCCAGGGCACATAAATTAAACTTAGCTACTAAAAACACAATTTGATCAAGTAATTATCTTCTTTCTAGTCGAAACCAACTATGTGACTTCACTAAGTAATGGATTTAGGCTTAGTGTACTGGATTCTCCTTCATGTATTACACATCTCTTCGAGCATTCATGGTATTTACATGCATGTATAACACCCATGCAATCCATTGATTTAAGTTCATCATCCGAAGGGATGATATGGGTTTCTCGAAATCCTTCCCTATAACAAAAGGATCGAGAATCAAATCATGTAATTGACGATACATAAAATGAACTAAAACTATGATCAAGAATATATACAGAAGTGGCCACTTTTTAGCTCATGGTTAATATCATAATTGCAAGAATGAAATAGAAATAGAAAATATAGGAAGGAGTTTATGTGATTTTGAAGATTGTAATCCAACCTTTGTTGGAGGTTCTTTCATACAAATAGAGAGAAAATTTGAATGGAAAAAATATAATAAGGCTAAAGGTTTGTCAAATAAATCTACTTGGATTTTTTAAATCATATTAGACCAAAATTTGAAATTAATGTTTACTTTCTAAGAAAACCATTCTACATTGAATTAATATTAATAGCCTAAAATTATAGTAATTCATATGATACATAGAGATTATTATAATTTAAATCTCATGGAACGTTGTTCCCTTTGTTGTAGTACTATACCCTTTATTATTCATTCCAAGAGAATTATTTTAAACTTTAAACGATATAATTGTTTAAGAAAGGATACATATGTATATTATAATTTGAAATATGCATACCACATGAGTGGGAAATGTATCATTTGAAATTATACAAATGATACTTAAACCCCCAATCATGTGAGCATACATTTCCATATCCTTATGATAGTTATCCAATCAAACATGTTTCATAACCACACACCCATTGACACATGTCACCCCATAAAAATATTTATCTCACTCCACCTAACATTAAACCATCCCCTTTTAATCATTGGCCTCATACATCCTCTCACCATCCTTCCATGGATGCATAATCTATGTGGCATAGTCTAAACATTCTACATTTTTTGTCCATTTTTGGTAACATCATCAGAATC
>ML783966.1:318952-348677 GCA_009831015.1 Picea engelmannii | reverse complement strand
TTTTAGGATTTAAAAAAAAAAAAAAAATTAATGTTATTTTTTTTTTTAACTTTTTCTTAAAAAAAATGGATTATGAATCTTTTTTTATAAAAAATGCGGTTTTTTTTTTCGTTTTTTTAACAGAACATGTTTGCGGAGTTTTTTTCTTTCCCATTTATTTTTTTTATATAAAAAATAAAAAATATTTAATAAACAATTTTTTAAGTAACGATTTAGGAGTCTTTTTTTAGGATTTTATCTGTGATGGTAGAAGTCGTCTAGGCTATGCTTTCAATTAGGTCATAGTTTTAATTGAAAAAATAATGATGCTACTAGGTAAAATCACTTTTCGATTTAAGGGTCAATTTTAAGGGTTTTTTCTGCAATGGTATCGATTCTCAAGGTTGTGATGTCAAACAAGTCGGAATTTTAACCATCCCCACAAAAAAGGGCGTTAACGGTAGCACCATTTTTTTAAACGGGGGTAAAAATGGGACCTCTAAAAATAGAGAACTCTGGATAGTTCTCGTTAAGTTGGTAACTTTGTTAGACTTGGAATTTTGTGATAAGGATAGATTTGTGGCCAATTGCAATCCCAAACAAAAACACCTAAAGAATATCAAAGTTGTTCAAGAAAGTATATCCATGGCAATAAAAGTTGAGGCCGCCATTGGAACTTCTAAAGTCTAAGGAAAGTATATCCATGGAAATAAAAGTTCAGGTCACCATTGGAACTTCTAAATTCTAAGGAAAGTATATCCATGGAAATAAAAGTTCAGGACACCATTGGAACTTCTAAATTCATTGAGGAATTATGAGGTAATCGGATATCAAAGTCATTGAGGAAAGTATATCCATTGCAATAAAAGTTCATGCCGTCATTGGAACTTCTAAAGTCATTGAGGAATTATGAGGTAGAAATGTGGGAAAAAAGCATACCACCAACAACCATTCCAAACAATACCATGGGCATTGTAGTATTTTCAATATTCGTCGGATCAAGACACAACAACTTCTCTTCCACAAATTTGCAGGTGTATTTTGGTGTGGAAAATAAGGAAAAAACATAGTTTGATTAGGGGCATGTCCAAAAACAATGTGCCCATTCAAACTATGAAGGATAATAGGTTGGCTCTAGAATTCATAAGCAGACAACCATGGTAGCAGAGTCAACATCAACAACAATCAAATACTCAGAGTTTATAAAATTCGGATGCCATGTAATCATCAAGCAAAAAAAGAATTTGTATTTAATAACAAGGAGTGTGGGCTTGTTCGATATTTCCCCTTTTACTGCATGTGGCACATATATTTTGAAATCTCATTTAGTGGATTTCACATCATTTTTAATTGTAAAAAACCAATCATTTTTTCTATCTGAAGAATTGTAGAGATGACATTAATCGGCGTAGTCTAAACTTTCTATGTTTTTTACTTTTTTCGATGATTACCATCAGAATTTGACAATGTGATTGTTGGAAAATTTGCAATTTTGCAGTGCTCAACTCATGTTTCTAAATGCATAAATTGATTAAGCACCCTCAAAAACCCCAGGGCACCCAGAATATGTATGATGAACCATTGAAATGTATCATACCAACTATTTTTCTAAGTTTTTGGTCGGTTTTTGGACGAAATCCATCAAAAAAGATGCCCAAAAATGGGTAAAAATGTAGAATGTTTAGACTATGTCCATTAATCTCTCTAAATCTGAATATGAACATTTCAATTGGGCATTGATAACCAATCTAGAAGAACATTCATCTCTCAACAAATTAACAAATACAATTGTGGAAGAATCAATGTAATCATGAACATAGAAGGATTGAATAAGGCATTAAATCATAGCTAATCATGCCAACATAGAAGCCATCGTCTAGAGACAATGATCCTAGTTTAGTACTTTTTTATCTACATGATAAATATCATTTGTTGCTATTGTTTCCCCAACCTATTCAAATCTTCATTAGTTTTGGCAAAGGAGACACACATTAATTAGGGAGTTGGGCATTTGTTATTACAAAAAAAAACCAATGTTAAATCACAAGGTATGTGGAGGATAACAAGCATTCCTCCCAACCACTCAATCTAAGCCCAATTGATATTTCTTTTCTAAAACAGTTACAAGTGTATATTCTAACATAATTCCTGAGTAGCAAAGAGACTGTAAAAAAAATTAAAAATAAACTAGTCTAAGAAAGTTTGAGTTCGGTATCCACTTGATTATGTCCTTGTGTATCCTTAATTAGGTTGTGAGAAGTTTGTTGCATTGTTAATCCATCATGTGTTGCAGTTGACCCCATTGTGTTGGTTGCTTGATTCTGAGCCATGTTGTGAAAATCCATCAAATTGCTACATTTTGCTTAAGGATTTTATTCTCCTATTTTAATTCATGAACTACTTTGGTTTGGTTGTTGATTGACTCCATAATTATTGCAATTTCCCTTTCTCATTTATCCTCTTGTTGTTGGTTCCACACTTCCAAGTGATAAATGGCATGCTTAGTAACCATAATTGCATATTCTTGCACTCTAATTTTCTACTTTATCTCCTGGAATTCACAAACACTACGAGGGTAGGTTTTCTTATGACCACACCACATTACATCCATCGCCTTTATAGAGGAAAATTAACCCTAAGCTTTGTTTGAAAATAGAAAATCCACCCTAGATATAAACCAAAGAAACTAGGAATTGCACTAAAATAAATGTTAGAGGAAGTGAGCGAGAACCCCAAACCAGCGTTGAGACTTATGATCTCAAAGACTCTATGGCATCATTCCAACTCCCAAATAGGTATGCATAGAGAATCCCAATGACCACCTAGGAGGTTCTTCACGCAAACTACATCATCATCGAAGAAAAAGAAATTATCCCTGGGAGCCATGAGAGCTAGGATATCAAAATAGGAGAGAAATATTCCATCTATGTTAATAATTAAACGAAGGGATGGGTAATAATTTCTCTCATGTTTCATCCAAGTGACAAGACAAAGGAATTCATGGGATGATATAAGTATGATGCCATGAAAAGTGATGCCCTCATAAAATGACACTTGTGCTTGTTGTGGTACTTGGAAGTCCTCATAAATGCAATTAGTGGTATGGGGAGTCCCCCAAAAAAATTAAATTTTTAAACATTAAACTTAAGGAAGATAATTGATTTTAAAAATGTGATTTTACTTTAACATACCTTGGTCTAGGCCACAAGCTTCCTTGACCAAAGTATTTTCTCTTCAATTCATATTCCTTAGTACATGATAGTATTACATCTCCTTGATATATTTTTTTTCCTTTGATATTCTCTATATTGCTCTAATGAGATTGCGTTAACCGTGTTTGGGTTGCCTCCTAGCTCCCTTTATTATGATTTATGAATATCCTATTACTATTACATCCTTGCACTGATCAAAGTTGATTAATTTCAATCCCATGTATAGTGTCATTACCTCAGCTTGAATATTAGTAAATCGGCCCACTACCCGAGTGAATAAAGTTTTTTTTTTGTAAGTAACTATATATACAAAAAAACCTTTCAGAACAAAAAATTACAGTAGTGCCATGTTTTTCAGAGGATTGTAATTATTGAATTGCCCCGGAGGGAAACCAATTCAATCAGTTCCTTCTAAACCAAAACCAACCCAAGATTCAGACATCAGTTTTAAACATCTGGAACCAAATCGCCCCATGGGGAAATCGATTCATCTAAGCTTCTAGAACATCTAGGACTTACTTATGACAGACAAATATAGAATTGTCCAAAAGTACGGTTGTCAAAATATAAACAAAACTAAAAACATGCCATGCAGTCTGACACTTGTGCAGATGTTGTGGCTCATGCAGTCAATGTGTTGCATGACACATTGTCCATTGTAGGTTCTTGGAGAGTCGAAGCTAAGCCCGCTGCTGCATTGTACACCGCTAACATTTGGAGAGTCAGAACCAAGACCGTAACTGAGGTCGTTGGTGCACTGGGTTCATGTTTTGTGGAGTGTTGAGAGACATGCAGAGAGGAGAGCAGTTGCAGAATTTGTATCCCCTTCTTGTCCAGAATTTCCAAAAGGAACCATAGGTCATCCACCTCCTTGTGGACCTCGAACACCAGGTCTTGTAGAATTACAAGGTCGTCTTGAAACTTTTCACATGTGGCGCAATCTGAACAGGAGTGGGGTTGGTTTGGTGGTTTCTCTCGGTGGACGAAGGTGCCCTCTTGTGGAAACTAGACTGATGGTGAGTGCACTAGCGGTGGCGCAGGAGCTGAATTCTCAAGTGAAATTGGCGCGACGACCAAGGCAGGTTGTGAGGAAGAGGCCAGGTCCATAAATTACCCTAGGGAAAATACCAGTGAGTTTCCCAAGAGGTCAAACCACTTAAATCTGCAAGCCCAAGGAAAGCATAGAGGCAGGAGGCCACTTTGTCTATGAGAGGATTGGCCAGAGGAGGAGGGCGAAGAAGGTGGAGAGTTGTGTGAAGGTGCGGGGGTAGGCTGAGGCCGAATGGCCATGTGTGGCATGTTTTGGTACCAGGCCGAGCCCTTGTTGGATTTCCCCCACAGTCAAGGCATGGCCGAAACAAGAAGAATGTAAGTGGGCACTGAGAATTGGCTAGCGTAGCAGGTAAGAACCAGGGAGGAGTGCATACCGCATGATGGCTCTGGTGAAAAGAGGAAGAACCAACAAACCAGTCAGGGAGTGCCATGGTATGAATAATGTTGGAGAGGGAGGACGCACATGCGCAGAGGTGACCATAATAATGGAGGCTACATAGATCAGATGAGGAGGAAGATAAGAGTGCACTCAAAGTGTTAATGGGACGATGGTATGAGTGAAGGTTCTGTAACTTCATGGTGTGGGAGGAGGGGAGGTGCATGCATTAGTCACGTGGTTGGTACTGCGTTTGCAGGCGATGTCCCCTCCACTTTGACACATGTGCTCAACTAACACCCCATTTGGGGTCTGAGAAAATAAAGTTATTTATATTCCTCCCCGATCATAAATAATATCCCTACACATGTTTCCCCTAATTACTTGTTTGATTATTAGTAATATCTTTGGTTTTGATTATTAGAGGAGGTGTGATGGAAACTATATCAATTGCCTTCAAATCAAATATAATGTAAAGGTGTGTGTGTGTAAATTTTTATTAAAGTATAAAGGCGAAGCTATAAAGAAATTAGGAGTGTGATGGAAAATATATCACCTTCGAATGAAATATAACGTAAAGGTGAATATAAATATATATATTTCACCTTCACCTTATATATAAAGGTGAATCAGCTTCACCTTTATATTATATTTCATTCAAAGGTGATTGATATATTTTCCATCACACCCATGATTTCTTTATAGCTTTTCCTTTATACTTTTATAAAACTTTTCATGTGTGTGTGTGTGTGTGTGTGTGTGTGTGTGTGTGAGAGAGAGAGAGAGAGAGAGAAGTATAAAGGCAAAACTATAAAGAAATTAATAAAGATGATTGGATGTACACATATTATAAGAATAGTAAAGACAAAGAAGAAAACTAATTGAATATTCAAAATTCCCAACTCAAGATCATAAGGATGAAGAAGAAATCATATTATCCATTGAACTATCATATCTTGTATACTCATTTATTATGAAGAATATATAAATTTTGGTATCAAGGGTATATTTTGGCAAAAAAATCTACCAAATAAGTTAGAGAAATAAATAATGTATAATATATATTAAGAGATAAAATCCTTATAATCATTTCAAAGAGACATGCAAATGCACATATTTTCATCACAAATTAAAAAATTAGTGGTTGAACTCGCACAAGGGAGCAATAAAAAATTACAACTTGCGAATGACATCGAGACATATTTTAAGGGCTTAACCAAAAAATATAATTCTTATCTGAAAAAATTGTAATTAGGATTTAATTGCACAAATCAAGAAATTAAAAGATGAGAAACATTGCAATCAATAGGAAGATCAAGGTCTCGAAAAAAATTCAACAAAATATTGTAATTAGAAAAAAAACAAAGAAATTTATCACCTAAAAGATAGTCAAAAACTACTTGCATAAATCAAGAAGTCGAAAGATACAAAGCTATGCAATGATAAATTAGAGTGTGAGAATCAAGATCTAGAACGAAATTGTTAAAAAAAGATGTAGATAGTTCATGCTTAAGGAACCTTAATCAGAAAAAATCAAAAGGTTAAAAGAGGAGAAGTCAAAGAATCTAAAACCTAAAAATAAAGGCGACAAGACAAAAAATGATGAAGAACTATCATGCTTAAGAGATCAAAATCAAAGATTACATACATAAATCAAGAAGCTAAATAATGATAAAAGGTCATTACATGAAAAGTTAGAGCAAGTTACCAAAAAGGATGCATTGATCAATAGAGACAATTATCGGTCTTATTGAACTAGAGAAGTTTTTAGATGTAAAAATCCAAGTCATGGAGAAAGGAAACAATATAGACCCAATTGACATCACAACTCAAAAAGATGCAAATCCAATGGAAATAAGGATATATTCAAATGTAAAGTACAAATGATGGAAAATCCAAGTGTCCTTACTAACAAAAATTTGGTAATCAACAAACTGACACAAGGGTATGAAGAAGACATAATTATACCAAAAGTAAATCAAGGAAACATAATAATTATGATAAGAAAAAATCATGCTACAATGGAACCCTATCAACACTCAAATCACAAGAGTCGATAATTTAACCAATTTGTGTATCAACATTGCTCAAAACAAGGACAATAGTCAAACTACATATGATATTTTTTAATTATATATATTATTGTTATTATTTTCTTACTTCATTAATATAGCAAAGAACTTGTTTGATCATTTCCAGACGTAGCCCAAAATTGATGTGGATATTGACTTTATCTTTGTGGTCTAACGTGATTATCTTCATGAAATTGTTAAGTAATTTTATTGAATCATGTTTCCTTATGGTTGAGGGCGTTATTAGTAGTGTATTTGAGAATCAGCATGCAATAGCATACATGTATTGAGTTCAGGAAAAAAGATAAAAAACATACATCTATTGAGGTTACACTCTGTGTATATCAACCACTTTTATAAAGTGGTTGTTGCTAGTTGACCGCCAACATGTCTTCAACACGACCATTTATATAATAATAAATAATTAATGTATTAATTAATTATTACATTAATGTAATATATAATAAGAATGCATAAATGTTATGTCTAAATTAAAATATCGACTTACAGTAATTTACAATGTTGTCTATTAATTAATTGATTGAAACATTAATAAAGTAATGTATTAATTAATTAATACATTAATACTTTATTAATTAACACGTTGCTAATGAACCAAAATCATCGGTATGAAGCTCATCTTTCACTAAGCAATAACAAGCTAGGGTTTGATAGTCGCAGACACAACGAAGCTCAGCATGGTTACCAAAGGGGGCAATAATGGAACCCCCTCATACAAGTAGGTAGTAGTGGACAAGGGAAAAGGCCCGTGCGACGACAATTTCAAGGAACCAGTGATGAGTGCATCGAGATCAGGACCGGAAAAGAACTAAGAAAGCAACCAGGAAGAAAGGAATCGCATGGGAGAAGAAGCAGAGAAACCCAGAATGATGTGCAAGAACCAGCGAACCCCAATGGTGTAGAAGGGCGCAACCTGTGTAAACCTAAGACAACATTGATACCCAAGGTGATACTGGAAGACCCACAAACACAACTCTACCGGGACCAGATGAAGACGCATGGAATCATTTGCAAGTTCATGGGCTTGTGGCCCACAGAGAGAACATTGCGCAATGGGATAAAATACCAATGGAAGCCAAGCGAGGAATTGGAACTCCACCTGGGGTCGAAAGGCTTCTTCACAGCAGTATTCATGAACTTGGAGGACAGGGATAGAGTCTTTGAGGGGGTTCCATACTTCCATGCCTCAACAGGACTGTACATGCAGCCATGGAAGGAAAACTTCTCCCCATAGAAAGAAACCTTCAATAATGTACCTGTCTGGCTGAGGCTTTAATCTCCGCCGCTAGACTACTGGATACCATCCACCTTCGAAGCAATCAAGAAAAAACTTGGTAAATATGTGAAGACATCGAAAGAAACCCTAAAAGGGAGATATATCTTCTATGCAAGGATCTGCATAAATATGGATGTTTCAGGGGCACTCCCAGAAGCCATAAGCCTAGAATTCAGGGATGAGGAATGGATACAAATCATCGACTATGAGAAGATCCCTTTAAGATGCAGAAGATGCCAAGAACATGGACACCAATTCAAAGAATGCCCTCTCAATAAAAAACAAGAAGAGGAAAATACCAAAATACAACAGGATGAGGATGGGTTTATCAAGCCAAACCACAGGAACAGAGCAAACAAGAAACCAAGTAAAGCCCTAATGGGAAGCAATCTGGAAGTCAAGACTCGAACGAAAGGGTGGGACAAAAAAAACAAAGGGAATGAAGGAGGAAAGGAAAATGCAAAAGCCAAAGAAGCTAAGGAACAAGCCACAAAGGATAACACAAACAACCCAAGCAATAAGATGGAACAGGGGGGCTGCACAACCCCTATGGACAAAGAAACTAGAGATGCCAACACCCCCATGCAGGAGGCAGACGAAGATGTGGAAATGACTCCAAGTGAGGTAAGTACGGAAGACCCCAATCTCAGAGATATTGTGGAAAGGGAAGGAATAGATCTCTCGAATATATTGGAGCTATGGAAAAGGTAGGGTGTAGACAATGTACGAGTGGAGCAACTAGATTGTATCCAATACCTATTCCTCCTAAGAGAGGAAGAAAAATCCAGAGGGCTCAAGTGCATGCACGGGGAGATAGGACACCTTGGAATCAAAACATGCGAGGGACAACTCCAGCTCTCACCCAAGCAAACTTGAAGGAAGAAAGGCAGTAAATAAAACATTGTATCCCTACAGGAACTATGAGCTATGTTGATAAACTCGGGTAAGATAAAAAATCTCTTTCCCAACTCCCCCCCACATTTTTAAATGAATATTATAACATGGAATATTAGAGGCCTAAACAAGCCACGAAAACAAAGAATCCTTAAAAACAGACTAAGGAAGGAACAATCAGACCTTTGTTTCATCCAAGAGACAAAATGTACTATAGACAAAATGGAAACAATCAACAAAAAACAATGGATCAAGTACAAGATATTGGTTGTCGAAGGACAACAGATGGCAGGCAGTATTCTCACTTTGTGGAACCCACAAGTGATGAATCTACTAGCAATCGAAGCCACCAGGCACACATTTTCGGTTAACATGAAAATCATAGGTAACATAGAGGTGATTATGCACTAATGTGTATGGTCCCCAGATGTTGGATGAAAAGAGAAGAATGCTCCTAGACCTAGAAAACCTAAAATCTCGTTCCAGCAACCTCCACTGGATCTTGGCAGGGGACTTCAACATTATCACAACAATTGCGGGAAAAAAAGGAGGCACCAGGAGACTGGATGGAGATGCAGAAGAATTTTTAACCTTCATAGACACAATGGAGATGGTGGACATCAAAACCAGTAATGGCCAGTTCACTTGGAACAACAAACGGATAAAGCAACATCAGATAGCGACGAGGCTAGACAGATTCTTGGTGTCTAAGTCAATCATTCTATAGGGTTTAACTTTAGACTGTAGAATCCTTCCCTGGGGCGGTTCAGAGGTCCACTAGCCAGTCCAATTGGAAGAAAACTTACAAAACACACCGAGGAATAGACCTTTCAGATTCAAGAAATTTTGGATCGAACGTCCCACCTTCAAGGAAAACATCAGTAAATGGTGGCGGGCGCAACAACCGGAGCAAGGGACAAGGATGTTCAATTTATAAAAGAAACTCAGGTACATCAAACATAAACTCAAGGAGTGGAACAAGGAAACCTTTGGAAACATAAACCAAGAAAAAAAAAATATTGAAGACAGAATGAGGAAACTTTAGGAAATTTGCATAGATGCGGGTTATACAAAGGATAGGAAAAAGGAAGAGACCCAAATGACCCAAGAATGGGAAAAAATATGCCAACAAGAAGAGACTCTATGGCGCGAAAAGTCTAAGATCAGGTGGCTAAAGAAAGGAGAGCGGAATACAAATTTTTTCCATAGAACAACCATTGCCAGAAGAACCCACAACAAAATCCTGAAAATTCAGGATCAGGATGGGATAGAGAGAGAGTCCCACAAGGAGATTGAAAACATATTGGTAAACCACTTCCAGGGGATATCCCAGGAACCCAACCAAGACCAAACGGAGGCCATACAAAGCATAACTTAGCACATCCCCAGGATAGTTACCAAGGAACAAAACATCAACCTAAACAAACCCGTCACCAAGGAGGAAATTGACCAAGTGGTCTAGGAGATGCCCAATGGAAAGGCCCCAGGCCCAGATGGATTCATGGTGGAATTATTCAAATCTTGTTGGGAAGTGGTCAAACATGACGTTTATGGGGTGGTGGAAGACTCAAGACTCTTGGCCTCCATTCTGAAAGTGTTAAATGCCACAATGATTACTTTAATCCCCAAAGAAAATAAAGCAAGGACCCCAGACTGCTACATACCCATAGCTTTATGCAATGTGGTCTACAAGATAATATCCAAAGTCATAGCCAATAGATTGAAACCTCTCATTCCCACACTAATTTCACAGAAACAGACAGGTTTTGTAGAAGGGAGACAAATTGTGGACAACATCATCCATGCCCATGATCTGATACACACACTGAAACTCCAGAGGAGAGGGGGGATGATAATCCAACTTGACCTAGAAAAGGATTATGACAAAATTAGTTGGCACTATATGGTCAAGACTCTGGAAGATTTTGGCTTTGCGCAACACTGGATCAACTGGATTGTCAACCTAGTCTCAATGACAAGTTACTCGCTTCTAATCAATGAAGCCCCAACCAAACCCTTCTAGCCTTCAAGAGGTAGCAGACAAGGAGACCCGCTATCTCCCTTCCTATTCATTTTGATGATGGAAGGACTCAGTAGAAGCATAAAAAGCACAACTCCAGCAAGAGAAATAATAGGCATCAAACCCTTCGAAAACTTCCCTACTTCTACGCACCAACAGTTCGTTGATGACACCTTACTCCATGGCACACCCATTGTCAAGGAAGTGAAAGCCTATAAAAGAATCTTAGAAGAGTTTGGGGAAGTCTTGGGTGCGGAGATCAATCACTCTAAATCCATGATCTACTTCTTCAATACCAACCCTGCAATTCAAAGAAACCTAGCAAATATTTTGGGGTTTGAATGAAAAACTGATGCAGGAGCATCTTAAGCAAGCCAGCAAAGCAAGCGCAAGAGAGGAGGACAGCTGGAAATGCACCAACGCACATTTTGAGAATGTTTTGAATTTGAATGATAAAACATTATATGTAATATCTAGGGGAATGTATTTGCATTTATGTTTTGGACATTGTAAATAGATCTTGAGCGTTGCTCTCATCTTTCGAATATGAGGCATTGAATTGTAGTGAATGAAAAGTAGGTAGATTTTAATTCCGATTAGATAGTTTGTAAGGTAGGAGGGAAAACTCTAAGAAATATCCCTCGCATGTATTGTATTGTAAGGAGAATAGGAGAGTAGAGGAACAGAGATTGTAGAAGGTTGTATAAGAAGATAGTTGTTGCTATTGAATCCATGTACAGGAGCACCGGAATTAATATAAGAAATGCTTTGATTCTATTTCATGGTGTTGTCAGGGTTACTGTATGCATCTATTGAATGGTATGTTTACAATTTGCTCATATTCTCTGTTATGCATTTGTTTCAATGCTATGTGTGTATATGCTCGTGATTTCATGTTGAATGTATGAAGTCTGTGAGAGGAGAAGTATAAGTTTCAATTGTTTCTCTTCTTGATAAATCCTGCAAGGCGTGCAGTGAGAGTCTGCAAGTAGTGCGTTGACGAGATTCTGAGTTTTATCTCAGAGAAGCTCAGGAGGGTTACCGTTGTTCTTATACCAGTAAAAGTGCAAGTATAGCACAAATCCGTGCAAGGTGTGTGTAGGCCAGTGGAAGTCTTATACTTTTCCAACCGAGGAGAGAGGTTGAAGAACTGTTGTTGTAGGGAAGTGCACAGAGTTGGAGATTTTAAATAACCAGAGATTATTGTGAATGTCACAAGGAGTGCATGCAAGAATCCTTTCGAAGCCTTGAGTCGTAGCAGAGATCAAGCTCAGGAAGGATAGATACTTCAGATAATTCAAAGGAAGAACGAGGTTTGAAGTCACCTCGCAGAAGTTGAGTCCAAAAGGGAAAGACACCAAAGTTATTGAGCAGGAGTCTTTGAGAAGTCTAAACGGACAGTTTAAATTCTCAGAGGGAGAATCGTCGAAGTTCTGTGGACCATTGGATCTAGTAGATCAGTGGAAAGGTTAAGGTTGAGTGTCTTTCAACACTCTTAATCTCAGGAGGAGTAGTGGTCATTGGATTTGGATCAATGAGAGTCGTTGATCTCGTGTTCGAAATTCGTCATTTTGGAATTCAGGGCATGGACGAAGTTGTGACTTAGATTCAAGAGTTTCGAACTCCTGATTCACGAAGTCCCGATAGAATCAAGATCGTCAGATTTGCGGAAGCTCAAAACCATTGATTGTGGCAAGGATTTATCATAATTTTGGCTATCGGGTGAAGGAGTTGTGGCATTGCAATTCGCCGATACACGAAATCCCAAGGTGTCAAAACATTGGGCCCCAGTTCGTAGTTGAAGGTCACATCAAGCATAGTTAAGGGAGGAGTCAAAGACCCGTTAACCCATTTTCAAAGTTTCAAGGATTGAAGGAGTCAGATGAACTCACAGCAAGGATCGTGAAGCTGCGAAACCTGAATTACCTTTTGGGTGAAGGTCATGGTCACATTAGTCAGCCAAGTGGGTAAGAGTTCACGTCTAGTTCCAGTTTGTGTAGGCGTAACTCATAAGAAGGACCTGTGGAAACACTTGTGTGTTGAAGATTCTGACGGGGAATCAAGGAGTCAATTAGGCTCAAAGGGGAGATTAAGAACGATCCTTAGACCAGGAGGTCGTGCAAAACCTATTGAGGCAAGGGAGTTGCGTCAGGTTGTATTAGAGCTTACAACCATTGTTTTATGTAATAAGGATAGGATGGAAGGCAATTTGTGATTTAAATTCTGTGTGGAACAGAATTGAACAATGCCGCCTAGAAGACGTCAATATAGATCAATGCCCAATCCAGCTGTGGAAAGGGAAATGAGAGAACTCTGTGCTCAATTACATGCTATGGAGACAACACAGAGACATAAATTTGATGTTGGAGATGTCAGTGAAGCCGAAAGAAAAAATGAGGTTGGAGCCAGAGAAGAAGTTGTAGTCGAAGATGCTGCAGAAGAAAGTCTATTCAGAGTTGTTGCAAGAATAGGGGCCAGAGAAAAAATTGACATCCCGATGTATGAAGGAAACTTAGATGTTGAGGAGCTGCTAGACTAGTTTAGAGCTCTGGGCAAGTACTTCGAATATGAGGATGTCAAGGAAGATAAGAAGGTCAAACATGTTGTCACTGGACTTAAAGGGCATGTAGCACTGTCGTGGGATGAACTACAGGCTGAAAGGCATTCCAAAGGCAAGAAAAGAATGAAAAGCTGGGACATAATGGTTGCAAAGATGAAGGCCAAGTTTATACCCAAAGACTACCAAATTAATCTGTTTCGGAGAATGCATAATTGGAGACAGAAAGGGATGACAGTGAAGGAGTACACCATGGAATTTTATCGACTTAACATCAGAGCAGGTCATCATGAGAGTGATGATGAAAAGTTCGTCGGATATATGAATGGTCTGAGATATGACATTCAGGATGAGATGAGCATGGTGATGATTAGGAAAGTGGAAGATGCTTATCAGATTTCTCTTAAGGCTGAAGAAAAAATGGCCCAAAAGCAAGGTCAAAGGGGTAGAGGTAGAAGTCAGAGTAGAGGCAAAACAGTTTCCCAAGATAGAGTACAAAATCCCAAGGACGAATAAAAGAAACCTCATACTCACCCAGAGAGAGGAGGAAGTTCGCATGGAAGACAATATGCCGACGGGAACACTTTTCCGCAAGCTAGAGGAAGAGGAAGAGGCAGAGGAGGTGAGATAAAGTGTTTTTTCTATGGAAAGATCGGACATAAATCTTTTGAATGTCCCAATAGAAAAAGATATGGAGGAGGCGAAGCTCAGATTTTGAAAGTGCAAAGGCAAAATGTTGAGGCAGAAGATGCAGAAGGTGGAAGATCCTTAATGATGAGGAAAATTCTCTTGAAGCCAGAGAAAGAGGCGGAGAATTTAGTCCAAAGAAACAGTTTGTTTGGAATTGCTTGCAAGACCAACGATAGAGTATGCAAGGTAATAGTGGACAGTGGAAGTACAGATAACCTAGTATCCACAGAAATGGTGGAGAAGCTGGAATTGGAGACAGTTGCACATCTGAGCCCATACAAAGTCTCGTGGTTGCAAAAAGGACATCAGGTAACAGTCACTAAACAATTTGTTGAATTTAAGATAGGAGGTTACAGAGATGAAATCTTATGTGATGTTATTCCCATGGATGTATGTCATATTTTGTTGGGTAGACCATGGCAATATGACAAAAATGTTGTTCATGATGGGAGAAAGAACACATACACCTTAGATAAGAATGGTAGGACGCATATGTTACTGCCAATTGAAGATAAGAAGGTGAAGGAAGAAACGAGAAATACTATGCTTCTCATGAGTGGGAAAGAGATTCTTGATGAAGTCAAGAGAGATGAAGATATGCAGTTTGTTGTGGTGAGAAAACCTAGAGTCATTTTAACCATTACTTCGATAGATGATCTATCGGAGGAAATTCAGGAACTGCTAGAGAATTTCATTGATATAGTGGTGGATGGATTTACCTTTTTCATTTTTGCCCATCAGGAGTATAAGCCATCACATTGACCTTATACCAGGAGCAAGTTTACCGAACAAAGCAGCGTACAGATTGACGCCGCAGGTGAATGAAGAGTTTAAGAAGAAAGTCCAAGATTTGATGGACAAGGGATTGGTTAGATAAAGATTGAGTCCATGCATTGTACCAACAGTGTTAAGTATAAAGAAGGATGGTGGATGGAGGATGTGTACAGACTCAAGGGAGATAAACAAAAACACCATCAGGTATAGATTTCGTTTACCAAGGATGGATGACTTGATGGATTGCTTGAGTGGAGCAAAGTTTTTTTCAAAAATTGATTTGAAAAGCGGTTATCATCAGATGAGAATGAGGGAAGGTGATGAATGGAAGACAACATTCAAGACGAATGAAGGATTGTATGAATGGCTTGTCATGTTGTTTGGTTTGAAGAATGCACCAAGTACTTTCATGAGGTTGATGAACAAAGTCTTGAAGGATTTCATTGGTAAGTTTGTAATTGTATATCTTGATGATATACTGATCTTCAGTAAAACTAAGGAAGAAAACTTGAGACACCTAACTCTAGTGATGAGGAGGTTGCAGCAAGAGAAGTTGAGGATAAATTTGAAGAAATCGTCCTTCATGAAGAAAACTCATTTAATTGGGGTTTTTAATCTCTTCGAATGAGTTGAATATGGGTCCTAAGAACGTAACAGTAATCAAAGAATGGTCATCACCAAAGAATATCTTTGAAGTCAGAAGCTTCCATGGATTAGCTAGTTTTACAAGAAATTCATCAGAAATTTTAGTGGAATTTCTGCACCAATGATGGGCACCATCAAGAAAAGACATAAATATTTTCACTGGACAGAGGAAGCAGAGAAAAGTTTCAAATTGTTGAAGGAGAAGATAACTGGACAACCAATTTTGGTTCTATCAGATTTCAGGAAAACATTCCAAGTCAGACGTGACGCAAGTGGATTCACGATTGGAGCAGTCTTAAGTCAAGACAATAGACCAATTGCATACTTCAGTGAGAAGTTGAACAAGACGAAGATGAAATATTCCACATATGATAAAGAGTTTTACGCAATCATACAGGCACTGAAGAAATGGAGACATTACTTGGTTATGAAAGAGTTTTTTTTGTATAGTGATAATCACGCTTTACAATTCATAACTCGACAGGAGAAATTGAACCAGAAACATGCAAAATGGGTTGAATTTATGCAGAACTTTACTTTTGTTATAAAGCACATTTCTGGAACTGCTAACAAGGTTGTTGATTCATTGAGCAGGGAATGTTTGATTCTGAAGGATTTTCATGATCCAGGTGGATATCGGTGGCCACCCACCTTTTCCGACTGGCTCAAAACAATTTTCTAGCAATTTTGGCAATTTACTATTTTTAGCAGTTTTTAACTTTTGGGGCCATTTTGAGGGCCCAAATGAAGGATTTTCGAGATTGATATTCTCAATTATATATAAAGGAATTATTTATCCCCAAAAATGAATCTCCTCGAAGATACCTTTCCAATGAGCTATTATACGCCTAAAACGGAGATTGTATGCAAAAGTTACAACCCCGGGAAGTTGATGTACTAACTTACCCAAACGGGGCCCACATGACTTTTGGCGCTTCATCTCCTAGGGTTAATTTTTTGGATGTATAGGGGTTTTGGCATTCCTTTTTATTGTAAAAATTCCTTCAGAGCCTCATTTTAATCATCTTCTTGCGAATGCGAGTAGCCTTCACATCTCTTCTCAGAGATAAGTTGCCACCATTCTAGCGAGTCTTTCACTCTGTATTTTTACAGTCTCTGTACATTTCTTTCATTAATAGAAATCATGTATTATTGTATATCTGTGTTATGGTTACATCTCTTATACATTTCTATTATATTATTGAATATCTACGATATCTCTGCGCATTTCGTTATTATATCTCCGCTCTCATTTCGTGCCAAAAATAATCTGGATCATTTTGTTTGAAGACCTTAGGTTTTGATAGCCTTAAGGATATGTACATAGATGATCCATATTTTATAGATGCTTATGAAGCGTGCGAGAATCTTGTTTTAAGAGACAGAAGCCAATGGATTGAATATATGGTTCAGGATGGACTATTATTCAAAGGAAATTAGTTGTGTATTCCGAAGAGTTCTATGAGAGAGAATCTTCTGAAGGAAAAACATAGTGGGGGACTGGATGGACATTTCGTCCATGACAAAATGTTTGCGCAACTGAACAGTTTATATTATTGGCCAAGGATGAGGACCGATGTCAAGAATTTTTTCAACAAATGTAGGATTTTCCAGCACGCAAAGGGAATAAGACAAAATACAGGACTATATCAACCATTTCCAGTACCATAGAGGTTGTGGGATGTGGTAAGCATGGATTTTGTGCTAGGACTTCCGAGGACATAGAGGGGTTGTGACTCCATATTTGTGCTAGTCGATCGATTTTCAAAAATGGCACATTTCATTCCATGTCAGAAAACCAGTGATGTGACTCACATTGCAAACCTGTTTTTCAAAGAAGTTGTTAGACTTCATGACTTACCCAAGAGTATTGTTTCGGAAAGGGATACCAAATTTGTTGGTCATTTTTTGAGGACACTATGGAAGAATTTGGGCATAGATTTATCTTTTATCTCATCATATCACCCTCATACGAATGGGTAGACTGAGGTAGTAAACCAAATATTAGGGAACTTATTGAGGAGTTTAGTAGTTGAACATCACAGTCAGTGGGATTAGATTCTGCCGCAAGCAGAATTTTCATTTAACAATTCACCGAATAGAAGCACATGACAAATCCCATTTCATATAATGTATGAAGTGCAGCCGAGAGGAGTATCTAAGTTGAGAGA
Source organism: Picea engelmannii (assembly GCA_009831015.1). Classification (NCBI taxonomy): domain Eukaryota; kingdom Viridiplantae; phylum Streptophyta; class Pinopsida; order Pinales; family Pinaceae; genus Picea; species Picea engelmannii. The sequence goes on along the minus strand of ML783966.1, from coordinate 330,937 downwards.
CTTAGAACAAAGTGAATTCAAAAGTGCAGGAGAAGAAAATTTTGTAGTAGAGATGCAAGAGCTCCACAGTAAAATCAGAGAGCGGTTAAAGAATTCCAATCAGGAATATAAGCGCAAAGCAGATCAGCACATAAGATAACTTCAATTTGAAGTGGGAGATTTAGTGTTAGCACACCTGAAGAAAGAGATATTCCCAAGGGGAACGTATAATAAGTTGAAGATGAAGAAGATAGGGTTGTGTAAGGTTTTGAAGAAATTTGAGGCAAATGCTTATGAGATATAATTGTCGAATGGAGTTGGAATATCACCCATATTCAACATAGTGGATATGTACCCTTACAGAGCTGATGGACCAGAGGGATCAGAGGATTAGAAAGAAGTTCAGTGGGTCAAACAACTTTTTGTAGCTGAAAATATGCAGATGGAAAAGATCATTGATAAGAGGGTTATCAAGAAGACCCGAAGGAAGAAATATTTTGAGTATTTGATAAAATGGAAGGGACACTCGATTGAATATGACAGTTGGGAAAGCGAAGCAATGATCCAGAAACATGGAAAAATGGTGCAGGATCTCATGAACAGGAGTTCATGAATTTTTCAGCCAAGGGAGTATGATGCAGGAGCATCTTAAGCAAGCCAGCAAAGAAAGTGCAAGAGAGGAGGACAACTAGAAATGCACCAACGCATATTTTGAGAATGTTTTGAATTTGAATGATAAAACATTAAATGTAATATCTAGGGGAATGTATTTGCATTTATGTTTTGGATATTGTAAATAGATCTTGAGTGTTTCTCTCATCTATCGAAGATGAGGCATTTAATTGTAATGAATGAAAAGTAGGAGGGAAAACTCTAAGAAAGCTCCCTCACATGTATTGTATTGTAAGGAGAAGAATTATTCTCATTGAAAATTGTAAGTTGTAGAGAAAGAGAATAGGAGAGTAGAGGAACAGATATTGTAGAAGGTTGTATAAGCAGATAGTTGTTGCTATTGAATCCATGTATAGGAGCACCAGAATTAATATAAGAAAATGCTTTGATTCCATTTCATGGTGTTGTCAGGGTTATTGTATGCATCTATTGAATGGTATGTTTATAGTTTTCTTATATTCTCTGTTATGCATTTGTTTCAATGCTATGTGTGTATATGCTCGTGATTTCATGTTGAATGTATGAAGTCTGTGAGAGGAGAAGTATAAGTTTCAATTGTTTCTCTTCCTGAGAAATCCTACAAGGAGTGTAGTGAGAGTCCGCAAGGAGTGCATTGATGAGATTCTGAGTTTTATCTCAAAGAAGATCAGGAGGGTTATCGTTGTTCTTATACCAGTAAAAGTGTAAGTATAACACAAATCCATGAAAGTTGTGTGCAGGCCAGTGGAAGTCTTAGACTTTTCCAACCGAGGAGAGAGGTTGAAGAACTATTGTTGTAGGGAAGTGCACGGAGTTGGAGATTTTAAATAACCAGAGATTATTGTGAATTCCACAAGGAGTGCGCGCAAGAATCATTTTGAAGCCTTGAGCCATAGCAGATTTCAAGCTCGGGAAGGATAGATACTTCGAAGAATTCAAAGGAAGAATGAGGTCTGAAGTCACCTCATAGAATTTAAGTCCAGAAGGGAAAGACGCCAAAGTAATTGAGCACGAGTCTTTGAGAAGTCTAAACGGACGGTTGCAATTCTCAGGCGAAGAATCACCGAAGTTCCATGGACCATTGGATCTGGTAGATCAGCGGAAGGGTTAAGGTTGAGTGTCTTTCATCACCCTTAATCTCAGGAGGAGTAGTGGCCGTTGGATCTAGATCAACGAGATTCGTTGATCTCATGTTTGAAATTCGTCATTTCAGAATTCGGGGCGTGGAAGAAGTGGTGACTTGGAGTCGAGAGTTCTGAACTCTCGATTCATGAAGTCCTGATAGAATTAGGACCATCAGATTTTCGGAAGCTCAAAACCGTTGATTGTGGAAAGGAGTTATCGTACTTTCGGCTATCGAGTGAAGGGAGTTGTGGCATTGCAATTCGCCAATATGCGAAATCCCGAGGTGTCGAAACATTGGGCCCCAGTTCATATTTGAAGGTCACATCAAGCAGAGTTAAGGGAGGATTCAAAGACCTGTTAACCCCTTTCTGGATTTTTGGGGATTGAAGGAGTCAGAGGAACTCACAGCAGGGATCGCGAAGCCACAAAACCCGAATTACCTTTAGGGTGAAGGTCGTGGTCACATCAGTTGGCCAAGTGGGTAAGAGTTTGCGTCTAGTGCCAGTTTACGTAGGCATAACTCATATAAAGGACCTATGGAAACACTTGTGTGTTTAAGATTCTGACGAGGAATCAAGGAGTCAATCAGGATCAAAGGGGAGATTAAGAACGATCCTTAGACCGGGAGGTCATGCAGAACCTACTGAGGTAGGGGAGCTACGTCAAAAACGATCCCAACGAAATACTTGGGAATCCTCCTGACAGACAGATCATGCAAAATGGCAACATGGGAAGGAGTGATCAAAAAACTACAGGTGAGGGTGAAAAAATAGACTTACAGATCCCTCAACCTAGTGGGGAGACTTATTATGACCAAAGTGGTTCTGCAAGCAATTCCGACCTATATGATGTCAGTGTTCCCCGCTCCCAAAGGAATACTCCAAAAAATAAGAGCCATACAAAGGGACTTCCTATGGAGAGGAGCAGAAAGTAAGAAAAAATGGGCCCTTGTGGCCTGGGAAAAGGTTTGCAAACCCAAATGCAAAGGAGGCCTGGGGTTACAAGACCCACAGGTAACCAACGAAGTCTACGAGGCGAAACTTTGGTGGAGATGCGTCAAAGAAAAGGAAACACCGTGGGCAACCCTCTGGAAGGCCAAGTATTCCCGGACATCAATGACCATGACCGAATTCTCTTTATGGGCACCAAGGAGGGATCAACCATATGAAATCTATCCTGGTGCAATAAAACCTGGATCTAGAAACAAAGCTTCTGGGGAGTGAGGAACGGTAAAACAACCAGAATCTAGGAGGACGCATGGAAACAAGAACCCAAAATGGAAAATCAAGATAGGGAGGAACTCAAACAGGAGATGACAGTGCAAGGAAAAATCAAAGTCCATGACTACTAGAAACAAGAAAATGACCGCGATAGGTGGACGATCTGGGGAAAACTCAATCCACAAAATAGATATTGGATCGCAATAATAGAGAAAGAGGTGGAGGAGGAATTGGGGAAAAGGAAAATTGTAGTCTTAGAAGAAGAGGACCAAATAAGATGGGGCGGGAAAAATGGTGGAGAATTCAACTTAAAAGAAGCTCAAAATTACATCACGTCCCAGGACCAAGAAGATCTGACGCAACAGTGGGGAAAGATATGGGACATCCCCCAATGGCCAAAAATCAAAATATTCAAGTGGTTAGTACTTCACAACTGAATTCTAACCTAGGAAAACCTCAGGAAAAGGGGTTTCATAGGCCCATCACAATGCCACCTCTGTCAAGAAAAGGAAGAAACAACGAATCACCTCCTCGATGAATGTAATTATACAGCAGAGATCTGGGATTGGGCGGTAAGCATCTTTCACCAGTCCAATAGGACCTGAGGTAACATCAGCGCAACCATCAATAACTGGAATGAGAGTTATAGAAAAAATGAAATGGTGAACCTCTGTTGGAATCTCATGCCAGGGATGATCATATGGGCAATATGGAAAGAAAGGAATTGGTGCATCTTCAGGAACGAAAGACTTCCAGAAGGGAAACTCAAGCAAGAAATAATATCTCAAATACGAGAAACGGTGACGAGCCGCAACTTCCAGACGAGAAAAGTGCAACCCACATGCCAGGAATCTTGCATCCTAGAAGTCTTCCACCTAAAATACGGGCACAACAACACATGGGTAGGACGGCCACCGCAACTCCAATCAGGAGAGCACAACTAGACACCACCTCCGACAGGGTTCCTCAAGTTAAATTTTGATAGTGCGGAAAAAGGAAACCCATGAATAACAGGGATGGGAGGGGTGATCAGATATAGTGGTGGAAACATAATCTGGCTGTACGCAGGGAGTATGGGAAACTCAACCAACAACGTAGTGGAATTTGGAGCCCTGGAGCTCGGTCTCGAAATTCTAAGTTGTGAAAGGATGACTAACACTATCGTGGAAGGTGACTCCACCTTGGTCATCAACACGATGAAGAAACTCCAAAATGGCACCAGAGTGGGAAAAGTACAGAGACATTGGCGCTTGACACACTCCCTACAAAAAATCTAGGAGCATCTGCAAACGATTAACACGGTGGAGTTGTGTTGGGTGCGTAGATCAACAAATGTCCTGGCGGAAAGAATTTATAACGAGGGTTTTAGCAAGGAAGGACTGAAACTAGATACTACCTGGCACAACATCCCGGAAGGACAATTCAGAATAGAATGCCTCCAACTAGCGACAAAATATTGTGACAGCAACTTAAGCAAGGAAGGTCACATCGAGGAGGACAGCGAAAGGCCTAGGGGATGGCTCGAAAGACCCAGGCAGGAAACGACTGGCCAACACTCGACCACCAATCATAATGCAAGATCAGATTATACAACAGGCGAGGGTACGACAACAAGGTCGTGTCAACAATAATATTTACGGGGAAAGACCGTGGGAAAGTATCAACAACAAACAGCAGGAAGAAAATGACGTAAGGCAAGAGGGATTGACACGAACCAGTATCGACCCACCACACCAAAGAATAGGTACTGGGAGATGCTCAGTAGGATATCAAGCAAGCAGGGAAAAGGGCCCGTACAGGGATAACGGTGGAGTAATCATGAGCATACGTATCGTGACCAGGAAAAAGGACGGGAAGGTTCACCTCTACGGGTAGACCATGCCTGGAAGGATGAGCCCACAGCAAGGAAATATCAATAAGAGAAGAAACAACAAAAATAGTTGTAAACGGAAGAGTGCAACAACAGGAGACACCATAGACACAAGGGAAGGAAACAGGTTGAGAATCCAGCAAAGGAGCTTCCATAGACCAAATAGGATGATGTGAATGAAGCGAACTCACAGCAAAAGGAACCCCCTGGGGAAGGAAACTCGGAACAATCCCCGGAGGGTGTCCAAGATGGAGCAGGCGGCCAAATATGCGGAGGACACCTTTCACACCCTAGTTGCACCAAAAGGAAAGGCGACCATTAACCGTCTGGAAAAGGAAATCCAAAGAAATCACAAGAGAAAAACATGGGATGCTTTGACTCAGAAAATGGACTGGGTAACTGATCCAGGAGCCACACAACCTAGGGAAACCCTCTACCACAAAACGATGGAGATGGTGTGGCAAACAAAGATGCTGACTGAAAGTGATCTCGGAAAGGGAGGACACCAGACGAGAGAACAATAAGGAACACACGAAATTATTGACCGAAATCCTAAGACACCTCATTAGTTTGGAAACCATTACCAAACTGCTAACTGAGGTAGAAAAGAACCAGCAAGCCAAGATTGAGCGGCTAGCCACTCAATTCCACCTCTACCTGCGCTACGTCCATCATATGAATATCATGCCAGCCGACGGGAATGGAGCACCAACACACATCAGAAAGACTCTCACGGTCTCCCAAAAGGAGGAGAACAAAGGCCAGGCTAATGAAGGAAAGAAGCATATCATTATACTGGACTAATGTCCAGTTAGTAGATTGGCAAGTCAGTCGGGTCAGTACCGCATCTGTTTATTTTCTGTTTCTCTTTTTCATGTTTGTTGTGATTATCTTGTCAAAAACTAGATATGGTAGGACTGGGTTGGTTTCCCACGGTGGCAATCCAGTCATACCCTTTTCATTTTTCAGAAAGCGCAACTCGGGAACCTCTGGCCTGGTTTCCTTTTTGGCAAACCAGGGAGTTCCCCTTTTTTATACTATAACTCTCTTTTAGTAATACAAGATCTTAAACTCACTTACAAAAAAAAAAATTAACACATTACTAAAGCATTAATACACTAATATACTAAAACATTAATAATACATTAAATACAAAAATATATACATTAAATACAACAATATATACATTAAATACATTACTAAAATATCAATGCATTAAAAAAAAATGAATACACTAATAATTAATACATTAATAAAGTAGTAATATATTAACCTTAATGTATTTAATAATACATTATTGCATTAGTGTAATGTATAAATTAAAGTACTAATACATTAATCTATAACGTTACATATTAAATTATTAATACATTAAGTATAAATTTATTGATTGATACATTAATAATATAATGTATTAATTAATTTATACATTATAAATGAACACATTGCTAAAGTATTATTACATTAATAAAATAATACATTAATAATATATTAAAAGCATCAATAAATACATTATATCCATTAAAGAATACATTACTAAAATCTAATACATTAATAAAGTATTAATATACTAATAAAATAATACATTAATAAAGCAATAATACATTAAATTCATTAAAGAAAACATTATTAAAGTTTAATACATTAATAAAGTATTAATATACTAATAAAGTAATACATTAATATTAATATTAATATTAATGTATTTAGTAAGATATTATTAAAATATTAATGCATTAATAATAATATTAATATATACTAATGCATTAATAATGTATAATACATTAATAATATATAATATCAATCTATACTAATGCATTAATAAGAATACATTAATAATACATTAATGTATAACCTAACATGTTAAATTATTAATACATTAATAATGTAATAATATATTAAAGTATAAATTGATTGATTTATACATTAATAATGTAATGTATTAATTAATTTAAACATTAATACATTATAAATTAACACATTGCTAAAGTATAAATACATTAATAAAGTAATACATTAATAATATATTAAATACATCCATAAATACATTTAATGTATTAAAGAATATATTATTAAATTTTAATATATTAATAAAGTACTAATATACTAATAAAGTAATACATTAATAAAGCATTAATAAATTGATGTTAATATATTTAGTAAGATATTATTAAAATATTAATGCATTAACAATACATTATTAGATCATTGTAATCTATAAATTAAAGTTTTAATACATTAATAATTTAATGTATTAGTTAATTGCTACATTAAACATTATTAGTGTATTAATAACACATTGATGTTAATGTATTTAGAAGAATATTAATAAAATATCAATACATCATTGTAATCTAATGTATAAATTAAAGTATTAATAGAGTAATAATGTAATGTATTATTTAGTTACTACATAATATCAATACACTAATATGAAACTTAAAGTTTTAAAGAACTAGATTAAAGTATGGGCTAGGTGGCGCAGCCATGAAAAATACCTTTGACTTGAGTTATTGGAGGAGGAACTAAGGGAGGCTTCCCATTTTTTACATAGGAACGGTTTAGAACCTTCTGTCAAGAGTCATCTAAAATCTTTGGAATCTGAAAGGAACAAACTTCTTCTTCACGAAGAGGAACTTTGGAGACAGAGGAGCAGGGCAATATGGATGAAATGTGGGGATTTAAATACAAAGTTTTTTCATAATTTTTCCAGTGCAAACAGAAATAAGAAACACATTTGGGAGATCACTGATGAATTTGGTCAATCACACAAGGAACAAGCAGCGCTAAAAAAAGAATCTTTTAGGCACTTTAAAGATTTGTTTAAAGAAGGTGACCTTTCCTCCCCGGTTGACCAATTAAATCTGGTTAATTTATTCTCCAACTTTGTCACAGAGTAGGATTTCCTCTTATTGACCGCCCCTATTCACTCCTGGAGATCTCATATACATTAAAGTTATTTGCAAAAGACAAAAGTCCAGACCCAGATGGCTGGACGGTTGAACTTTTCCTCCATTTTTTTGACATTTTTGGAAATGATCTGTTGGAACTTGTTGAGGACTCTAGAGTTAGGGGCAAGGTAAAATCCTCGCTAAACTCTACCTTTCTGGATTTGATTCCAAAGGTGGATAAGCTCGTTACCTTTGGTGACTACAGGCCCATTTCGCTTTGTAATTTATGCTATAAGTTAATTTCGAAGGTGATTGCAAACAAAGTCAAGCCTGTCTTCTCAAGGATGTTATCTGGTGAACAAATTGGTTTCCTAAAAGGTAGGCAAATATTGGACACCATTGGCACTGCACAAGAGTGTTTACATAGAATTAAACAAAAGAATCTAAAGGCCCTCATCCTGAAACTTGACTTAAAAAGGGCCTATGATTGTGTTAATTGGGACTTTCTCCACTTAATTCTCATCAAAATGGGCTTCACTCTTATTTCGGCTAACTGGATCATGAGTTGTGTTATCAGTGCTTATTTTTTTGTTTTGATAAATGGTGAGACCTCTTCCTTTTTCCAAAGAGAACGTGGTCTTCGACAAGGTTGTTTTCTTTCACCTCTACTCTTCATCTTAGTTATGGAAAGTATGAGCCTCTTGTTGAGAAAAAAACCAGTCTGAAGGTGGTATGTCAAGGGTTAAGATTTCAAGGGTTTTCAATATACTACATCTTATCTTTGTTGATGACATCCTTATTATGACAAAGGCATCACTTGAGGAATGGTTGTTAATTAAATCATTGTTGGGGCTTTTCTATTGTGCTTCGGGTCTCAAAGTTAACTTAGAAAAGTCTACTTTCCACCATTCGGGTTTACGTGCCGAGGACTTGGAAAAGCTAAAGGAAGCCTTTGAGATCACTTTCATCAAGAGGTCAGCAGGTTTTAGGTATCTGGGTTATTTCCTTAAAGCGGAAAGATCCACTTTTGAAGATTGGAGGTGGATTTTAAAGAAATTTGAACATAGGATTAGCCACTAGTGTAATCGTTGGTTATCTCTTGACGGTCGTTTCAACCTTGTTAAGGTTGTCCTATAATCTCAGCCTGTGTACTAGATGTCCTTGGCGGCGATCCCGACTTCTGTGCTCTCAAAGATCAGGTCATTAATCTTTGATTTTATATAGTCGGGTGGAGGATGAAATCAACATTACCATCTGGTTAGTTGGGAGGTAATTGCAAGACCCAAGTTTTTGGGTGGGCGGGGCATCAGGAACATTTTCCATTTTAATCATTCCTTGGTTGTGAATTCCTTTTGGCAGGTGTTAATGAAAGACGGTATATGACACAGGGTGATCAAGGATAAGTATATTCCTTATACTTTTGTTGCTACCTGGTTTAGATCGGCTAATGTTCTACAACCTATGGCCTCTCAAACCTGGAAGAATTTGTTGAAGTCGCTTCCTCTTATTACACACTGGATTAGCTGGAGTCTAGGGAATGGTCAATCGTTTTTTATTGGTAAGGAAAATATTTTGGGGTTGGGTTATTCCTTGCTTCTTTCCTAAGATCTCCTTGCGGCGTTAAAGATTAAAAAAATCCGCTATCTTTATCAAGCTAAAGCACAGGATACTTCGGGCTTCTTTTTGGAACATTGGAAATGCAGTTCTACATTGGGCCTTTTGGGCAGTTTGGCTACAGAGTGGACCACTTTTTGCAAGGCCCTGGTTTCTTCTGGTATCCTACTCTAGCCCACATAAGATATGCTACTCTAGATTGGTGGGGATCATTCAGGTATGCTCACTGTAAAAAATGTCTATACTTCTTTGTCAAAAACGTTGTGTTCTCTTCAAAGTGTGGGGTGGCATAAACACTTGTGGTCCTGGGACCTTCCTTACAAAATAAAAGTGTTTACGTGGTTGGTTGTTGAAAAAAAGCTCTTAACTTGGGAAAACCTTCAGAAAAGAGGTTGGATTGGCCCTAGCATTTGCCCTTTGTGTTTGCTGGAGCAGGAGACAGGGTTTCATCTGTTTGTCAACTATCTGTTTGCAAATTATCTTTGGCAACTTATCACTGCAAATTACATCATGAACACAATCTGGTGTGGTAACTCTATTTCTAGTTGTTTTGATATTTGCACAAAACAGGAAAAAACCTATGTCTTTCTTCCTTCTTTGGTCTGTTGGTACATCTGGTTGGAACGTAATTCTTGCATCTTTGATTCTCATTTCCCTTCCTTACTGGGGACTACTTGTAGAGTATTTGGTTTCTTAGAAAGCTTGTGTGGAAGGAAGCCACTGCCAAGAAAGATGCCCAGACTAAAAAAAACTCATGCTTTTATTTCGGATTCTGTAGCTTGGTTCGATGGAGCGTCTCAAGGAAATGGTCTCATCAATGGAGCTGAAGGCATTATAAAACAAGATGGAAATATTATTTACAGGTGGACCCTAAACTACGTACCATGTACAAATACTAGAGCTGAGCTCCTTGGTGTGTGGGATTCTTTAACTTTAGCTATCCATTTGGACATTGAGCATATACAAATCTTGGGTGATTCAAAGATTGTGATAGATTGGCTAAATAATAAGGGGACTCTTCGAGTCTCCTCGTTATTGGGTTGGCTAGACCAGGTGCGGGGGTTAAATCATATTTTCATCTTTATCAGTTTTGCACACATCTACAAGGAAGAAAATGAAGAGGCAAACTCTTTTTCTAAAAAAACGCTTCATTTTCTAGAAGGAAAGATCCATTAAAACAAATGGATCAATGGGCACGAGGGTCCTCCTCTCTACCTACATCTCTTTTTATGACGGAACAGTTCATCTTATTTTGGATGTTTTTGTCTTTGTATAGGCCTGGTGAGACCTTTTCTAGTTTTTTTCCTTCTTTAGATATTGGCGCAGCTTGCCCCGGTATATTTCCTTCGAGCACTTGAATATCTTCTTGTTAAGACTCGTTTCTTTGTAGTGCCTTTGGCTTTGTTGGATGTATTATGATAGTTTTATATGTACTGAGAACATCATATATTTATAATATATTGAGAAATTTTCTTGTTGGAAAATATCAATACACTAATAAAGTAATACATTAATAATATATTATTAAAGTAATAATACATTATTAAACACATGGTTGATTATGATCATTGTTTGTTATGGTCGTGACTATGAACGACATTAATAAAATAATTTTTAATGCAATGTCTTAATTTAATTAATTAATGCATTAATACATTTTTAATAAATACATTACTAAAACATTAATACATTAATAATACACTAATAAAGTATTAATACATTAATGTATTAATACATTTATATTCATCACATTGTGATGACAGGGATATGTTCATCACGTTGCAACGTTACTATGTTTAGTAGATTGTAGCGTTACTATGTTCGACACATTCCAATGTTTGGAAGTGTTTGTCACATTGCAACATCGGGATATGTGCGTCACATTGCAACATGAGGGAATGTTCATCACATTGCGATGATAGGGGGATGTATGACACATTACGATGTCTCTTTATGTTCGACACATTGCGACATTACTATCCATATTGTGACCACATGGCTATTATCGTCACATTGTGATGTTACTATGTTCAACGGAATGCAACGTTACTATGTTTGTCAAATTGTAGTGTTACTATGTTTTTCATTGTGCGATGTTACTATGTTCAAGACATTGCAACATTACTATATTTGTCACGTTGTAACATATGGTTTTGTTCGTCAGATTGCAATATCGGGCATGTTTGTTGCATGACAAGGTTGGTTTGTGTTCGACACATTAAGAAAAGGAAGTTTTGGCGAACTTTTTTTTTTAAATCTAACTAAGTGTTTCCTTTGTGAAAAAAGATAAAAACGTTGAAGTGATGCGATATACTATATAGAAGAAAAGTGTTATTAAATATTATTGCATAAATTTTGTATTTATTAAATGCATTAATAAATACATTACAAATGTATTAATACATTAAAAGGTTAAAAATATTAATGCAATAATAAAGTAATAAAATAATACATTAATAAAGTATTATTATATAAATATAATTGTAATAACTTAAACCCTAACTATAATACATTATTAAATAAATGTAATAATATATCATGTAGTAATACATTATTATTATTAAACATTGATACATTATTTCTTAAACATGATTAATACATTAATAAGTTATAAAACAAATATTATTAATTAATG
>ML783966.1:308464-318762 GCA_009831015.1 Picea engelmannii | reverse complement strand
ATATATATATAAACATCCAAATTTGAAAAGGAAAAATTATTACTTACTTACTTAGTATAGTAATTGACATGATTGTCTAAAATATTAACTTTCAATTTTTAAATTTTTTTTCTTATCCTAAATTTATCACAATTACTTTTTTTTCTCCTAAATTAATAACATATACATGTAATTCCTATACTGAATGAGAGCCAGCCTCTCTCGTGCCCTCTCCCTACATCTCCTTTCAAATGCACTTGAGGAGGATTAGTCATTGGACTTATAAATTATTATTGGCTACAAACACCCTAAAGCATTTTTCCTTATGAATTATTATTGAGTACAAACACCGTAAAGCATTTTATTTGATTAGCTATTCTACTACTGTTTTTCTTTTATTTTATATCAATTAATTGTTTATTTTCTGTAGCATTATTACTTCATACAAAAAAATGTTAGGAATTATTATTGAGTACAAACACCGTAAAGCATTTTATTTGATTAGCTATTCTACTATTGTATTTTTATTTTTATTTTTTTTTATTAATTAATTATTTTATTTATTTTATTTTATGTTATAATGTATTCAAATTATTTGAGAATATTTTTCATGGAATAGTTTTGAAATCAATTGTTTATTTTATGTGGTATTATTACTTCATACAAAAATGTTATGATGCTTTCAAATATTTTTGAAAAACATATACAAAATATTATAGTGCATTCAAATTATTTGAGAACATTTTTCATCTAAAAAACTCCGTACAATATGATATTAAATTTGAAAAAAAAAAAATGGTTGTATTGATTCATATAAAATGAAAATATATTAGATTTTAGTTTTTAATGTTAAGATCCAATAGCCACCTATCCATATAAAAGAAACCATTTTAGTTTTTAATGTTGAGATTCAATAAAGAATACTTAAAGAGAATACCAGGTTGTTCTTAAACTCTCTTCCTTAATGTTAAAATTTCTAATATAAAAAGTAAAAATAATTTTTATTCTAAAACAACAATTTCTCAATGTTAAAAGTAAAAAAAATCTAACTCATGTGCATTTATTGCTTTTCAAATTTTGATTTACTTTCATCTTCAACTGTGATAAGGAAGAGAGAATGATAGTAAGATGTCTAACATGCATGTCTAACCTATCCGAGGAATGCATTAAATCTAAATCAAGATTATGTCATGAAAATGAAAGAAAACATTATAAATTACAATTTGCATTGTGAATATGAAAATATTTGCTAAATTATGCTTTAAATTACAGTTTCACTAAAAATTAATGCAGAAGGAGTTGTTTCTTTGAGAATGGTTTCATTCTTCATCGTTAAGTCCTTGAACATGTAGGCAATCATAGGCATGGAAAGGAGTGGTGATGGTTCCCTCTGCTCAAATCTATATTCCTCGTCGGCTTCCTTGAGAAGAGTATGGTGTATTTGATTTGGTTCAGCACGATGGATCTTCTATAGAAACCAACCAAAATAGTGAAAACCTTAACCATAAAGACAAGGCAATGAGAATGGTTAACCCTAAAACAAAACAACTAAAAAAATAGGTTGCTAAAATAGTGACAACTCTCAATGAAAAAAATAGGCCTCCCAAACAATTATACCAAAACATATAACAAATCTTTGGCTCCTGTAGAACTATTTGTGAGTGCAGATAGCAGATCTATATCACAAACCTTCTTGAAAACTCATGCACAATTAAATTTGTGGGTGTCGGCTACACATCTATATAATTCCACCCTCTAATGGAATTAAAAGTGAATATTGGCCACTGAATGGAATTGATATATGATGTTAGGGCTCAATAAATATGCATAAGGTGTGAAGAGTCATGAGTAGATGAAGCTAAAGCTGGAGACGACATTAGACATCTGGTAAGGAAAGCTCAATTGTATTCACTAAAAATTTTATTTAAAAAAACATCAATGGAGTAAAAAAAAAATCACAGTAAACATGGTTAATCATAGTAATCATTTAAGCGTGGAAATCACTTGTAATTTCTTGATATTCTGCATATAATGGCATTGAATTCCACAGTTTGAAACACCATTAAAATCCTTTGAAATGCTTCACGATTAATTGAAACTCGACACAAATCCTTGATAATTGAACGGGATCCCCAAACTTCTTTTCCATGAGGGCAAACACACCCAGGCACTAATAGTAATTTTTATTGTTATTTATATTAAAAATGGATGAATAGTGGTAAAAAAAAAATGACATCTTTTGTTATGTAAGGAAGTTAATGCTTAAAACCACAACTTTTAATTTGTTGTGACAACCAAAAATATTTATAGCATATGAAATCGTCTCCATTAAAAACTTACCTATAATTAAAAATCCATTAATTATGACCATTTCTAATAGATGTACGACCTAATAATTAATGATGAATCTTCACTTTTTATAAAAGAAAATTATTTTAATTCAAAAATTAAATTATATTAGTAATACATATGTTGAATAAATATAATGAAACTTGATATTAATGTTAAATTTGAACACTAGAATTTATTCTATATAAGCAAACAATATTGTCAATTTATTTAAATAATTTTTGTAAGACCTCTCTCTTTTTGGTTCACATACTTATTTTGTTTAACCAAATAACACTTTACAACAATTCTTTTTGACCAACAACAATTTACAACGACAACACTTTGTTGTCTTTATTACAATACTTACTTTAAACATTAATATTTTCTTTAATTATTTTAACCCTAAAAATAATAAATACAAAATAAATTTATTAATAATTAGTAATAAGTACAACCTGAGTGGGCCTAATGGTTAAGAACATGTGTTTCCTCTTAAGAGGTCACAGGTTCAAATCCAGAGGGGGGAAACAAGGGGATCTCATACACCAATTTGGTGTGCTGGCTTGGCCGTGACCTTAAAAATAGATTATTAATACAACCTGAGTGGGCCTAATGGTTAAGAACATGTGTTTCTTCTTAAGAGGTCACATGTTCAAATCCATAGGGGGGTAGGGTATGTATACCTTCGTAGACTTTATCTACAAGGAGTCAATCACTCTCAAGTTTTATATACGTTCTTGCCCTTGAAGACCTTTGAGATTATAAGGGGAGTAAAATTAACTAATCATGTCACTCTCAAGTTTTATATACTTTCTTGCTCTCGATTTGACATTATAAGGGGAGTAAAATTAGCTAATCATGTGATGATTCCTTCCAAAAGTACAAGTAATCATATTTAACTTTCAAAAGTTGTAAATTCATACTTAGGCATGATACTTTCGACAGTTTCAAATTGATATATTTTTTTTTAAAAGTTAATTTCAAATAATACAATTCCACGATATTAATTACGCCGAAAGGCGTACACCTATTGACAATGGGCAGATTTAATAGGGGTTTAGTGCTTAATAAGTTTTCTATGGACAGGATTAAATATGGCTGGAATATTCTTAGTAGTCACACAAAATAAATGGTTGTGATTTCAATCATTAACTTCCTAGCTATTATAAAGACATCCGTTTATGTGTTTACTTTTTTACATTTACCAAATCATATTTAAAAATTACTTTGATATCTAATTGATTGCCATGTAAGTGATTAACAGAAATTAAAATATTAACATGAAGCTCAACCGTTTATTTGTTAATCAATAATAAAATTTAATATATTCTTGTAAAGATTCTTTTCATCTTATCAACCTTTCGGCGTTGATCAGCCACAATTATGTGGCTGTGCTAGTAGTTATTTACATTTACTTATTTGTGTCAAAATGGTGTGGAATGCGCCCTGAAGCTCCATCTCCATCTTCTCCTGCTAAGGCCTTCGATGGTTATGAGCGGATTATTTATATTGATCCGTTGAACCCCATTCATCTTTAGGCTGTAAATGAGGGTTGAGGACTGTTACATTGCTTCCTGAGAAGTAGAAAATGATACGGGATTCGAACTCTGTACCTGGTTTCGAACAACTGGGTTTTGCAACATTTTAGCAATTATTGTTACACTGCTCAAGCACTTGCATGTTCTCCCATGGAATCCTTTACAAACTTTATATGAATCCACTTTGATGCATTTGAAATTGTCAGGTAATTTCTTCTTCTTCTTTTTTAACTTTTTGGATGTTTTCAGTTAACTTTTTTTGTTTGATGAATGGTTGGGTATACAGATTTGACTGGTTAAGTTTATATAATCTTACTGTCTAGGAGTTTTTCAGCATGATGAATCCATTTATGTATCTATTTATGCATTCATAAATGCAATTTAAATAATAGAAAATAAGGATTTTGTCCAAATTTACTTGGTCAGATTCCTACAAAAAAAACCCAAAAAATAGAACATTTAGCCAACTCAGTTAATAATATGTGTTTTTTTTAAATTAAATTTGTTTTATTTTTAACATTTATGTGTTTTTTCTTTTTAAATTGAAATTGTTTTATTTTTAATATTGTTTTAATGTTCAAATAATATGTTAATAATATGTGTTTTTTATTTTTTATTTTTTATTTTTAAATGAAGGTGACGATCGTTGTGTGAGGTTCGAGTTCGAATTGACTGCGCTGTGTCTGGAGCTAGGGTTCTCTCGCCCCCATGGAGGTTCTGGGCACGCCCCAGGGGCCTCCCCCTCCTCCATCTTCGCCCTCTGTTGTAGACGCATTCAATAAGTTGTTGGCATCCTTGCCAAAGAAGAAGAAATGTGAAGCGACAAAGTTTGTGAAGAAACTAGATGATATCCCTAAAATCTCTCTTCCCCCAGAGGGACCAATCCAGGTTGCTTTGTCCCTGGCAGATCATGCTCTCGTAGGCTAGTTCACAGGGCTCTGGCCCTCTCCAAAATCCACAGAGAACTGGGTCAGCAAAAACTGGGTGCCATTAATCAAAAACAGCGTAACCTCCTACTTCTTGGGGAGAGGTTACTTCATGTTCGAGTTCACTTCGAAAGAGGACAAGGATTTGATCTTCCGGAATGGCCCCTATTTCATGGGCCCTCAAGGTTTGTATCTTAACAAGTGGACGCCTGACTTCGAACCTGCAATCAATGTTCCCTCTGCGGTCCCGGTATGGGTCAAGCTCCCAAACCTTTCAGTCCATTGTTGCAATTGGGATTCACTGAAGCACATAGGCAATGCCCTGGGTAAATTTATAGACCGGGCGAACAACAAGGATCAATATGATTGTGCCAAAATATGCGTGGAGGTAGATCTAGAGGTGGGTCTTCCAGAGGCCATAAAAATCAATGTCGGCAGTTGGACCCATGTGAAAAAACTAGATTACGAGCAACTGCCCTTCAAATGCCGAAAATGCCATGTTTACAACCACTTTGCCAGAGGTTGTCTGACCAATGGTGAGGCGGAGAAAGGGAAGGAGGAGGGTTGGAACCAGATCAAGCGCATCAAGTCTTCCCATAAACCCCACAAGTCCAGTGCCCAATCTGGCAAAGGCCCTCAGCCAGCCCCCACCCAGCAAAATCCTCCATTGATGGGGAAAGAAAACAAGTTTGGGCCACTAAGCTCGGAAATAGAGGAAGCTCAAGAGGGCGAGACTCAAAAGGTAAACTCCCCAGCCAAAGAGACCCCCTCTGGCTCGATCAAAGGTGGAAGTGTCGCAGAGAGCTCTAAAGAAAAACTCTCAGAAGATGAGGACGAAGTTCAAGAATTAGAGGACTCAGAGGAGTAAGGAAAAATAGGAGATTCTCAAACCTCTGCCAGAAGATCCACAAGAGGCCGCAAGACAACATGGGAAAAAAGAGAACAGGAAACGTACAAAGACAAGCTTCAAGGCTCCTAGCCAACCCTTGAGAAACTATTGGCAAAAACTCCAAAGATGATGAGACACCAGATTCAGGGCTCCAAGGGAGCCCATCATAATAAAAGTAAATGATGAAGGTCGTCTCCCGGAACTGCAGGGGTATGGGGAGCAGAGCCAAAGAAGAAGCCACAAGAAGTCTAATAAGGATAGAAACCCCAGACATACTCCTCATTCAGGAGACAAAAATGGAGGACTCGGTCTTCCTTCAAGCAAGTAAGAAATTCTGGAATAAAGGTGGAGTGCAAGCAGTCTCTGCTCGTGGAGCATCAAGTGGGCTAGTCACTCTTTGGAACACTAATAAGTTCTCATTAGTCTCTGAGACCCAACACACTCACTGGTTGTTTTTAAGGCTGCAACATCTCGTCACAAAGGAGAGCATATGCCTCTTTAATGTGTACATCCTAGTTAATGCTGGGGAGAAAAAGGCCTGCTGGGATTCCATAAGAAGCCTGGCAGATCTAGTAAATTTGGATAATGTCATCATCGCTGGAGACCTTAATCTCACTTTACTCTCAGAAGAAAAGAGAGGAGGCAGCATCGTAAGGGATCCGACAAGGGAATGGGCGGAAGACCTTATGCAGGACTGAGACTTGCTAGACATCAAGCCCTCTACAGGTAAGTACACTTGGTCAAATAAAAGAGTCGGTCCTGGACATATTGCAGCAAGATTGGATAGATTTTTTGTTCAAAGCTCCTTCCTCCTTCTAGGGTTAGAGGCTAGAATGCACATTCTTCCTTGCAATGTTTCCGATCACAAACCCATCAATATTGAGCTATTGGCGCATCTTGATCTTGGTCCAATACCATTCAGATTTATCCCTCTTTGGGTCAAGGAACCGGACTTCATGGACATGGTCAAGGAACCGGACTTCATGGACATGGTCAAGGAAAGTTGGAAGCAGCCAGTCAAGGGCTCCCCTTTTTTTGTTTGGGAGGAAAAACTCAGAAGAATGAAAGTTGTTCTAAAAAGTTGGGCCAAACATCTGCCCAATCCTATCACCAAAAGGAAAAAAATCCAAAGTACCTTAGAACTCCACCATTTGCATTCGGAGGATGTTGAAATAACAAAAGAGGCTTTAGACAAAGAGGCACATCTTCAACAAAATTTTCATAAGGCTTGCTTGGCCGAGGAAGAATACTGGAGGCAAAAATCGTGAAGTCTATGGCTCAAAGCAGGGGACAGGAACTCCTCCTTCTTCCACAAGCAAGCCCAAGCAAGGAAATGGTCAAATGCCATCTCTGAAATTAAGGAAGAAAATATCACCCACAAGGACAATACTAGCATCAAAAGGGTAGCCTTCCTCCACTTTAAAAATCTGTATAATGAGGAAGAGGAGATGGGTCAGAACTTTAAACTTCTGGAAGTGGTCCCCCTATTGATAATAGCTAAGATGAATCAGCTGCTAGAAGCCAAAGTCACCAAAAGTGAAGCAAAGGATGCCCTCTATGCTATGGACCCCGACAAAGCCCCAGGCCCGGACGGATTTACAGCTAGATTCCTCCAATCCTGCTGGTAGATTGTAGAAAAGGACTTCTTTAAAATGATTTTAAAATCCCAAGACTGTCAGAAAATCGGAGGCAATACTAACTCTGCGTTCCTTGCCCTCATTCCCAAGGAGAAAGGAGCCAAAACCTTCAACATATTTTGTCTGATATCTCTTTGTAACATAGGGTACAAATTGATTACCAAAGTGATAGCCAGCAGACTGAAGAACATCCTTCCCAAAATTATTCTAGAGAACCAAGGAGGCTTCATCCATGGAAGGCAAATTGTGGACAACTTCACCTTAGTTCAAGAGGCGATTCACTCAAGTCTTCATCAAAAAGAAAAAGGTATGGTTGTCAAGCTTGATCTAGAAAATGCTTTTGACCAAATTAGACACAGCTTTCTGTTGGATTTTTTCATAAGCTTGGGTTTCGATCGATATTTATAAATTGGATTCGGGCTTGTATCTTGGAGCCCTGGATCACCCCCCTAGTGAATGGTAGGGTTGATGACTTCTTCAAAGCCTCGAGAGGACTTAGGCAGGGGTGTCCTCTTTCACCCCTCCTTTTTGTTCTACAAGCCTCTGTCCTCAGTTTTTACCTTGATAAGAAGCAGCAAGACCATGAGATTATTGGACTAAGTATAGCAAGAGGGGTTAAAAAAATAAATCACGCCCTCTTTGCCGAGGATACTTTGTTGTTGGGTGCTGCCACAGTGCTTTTGGCTGCTAGGTTCAAAGAAGTGTTGGACGAATTCTGTGAGGAATCTGGCAGTAAACTAAACAATGGGAAATGTCACATTTATTGTTGGAACATTTCAACCTCTTCTCTCAATGCTATAGCTAGATGCTTTGGATTTGCTGCCTCCTCATCCTGGTCTTCTTTCAAGTATCTTAGGCTTCCTATCTTTCTCAAGAAAGCCTCTAGACGAGATTGGCTTCCCCAAATAGAGAAATTCAAAATTAAAATGCAGGCATGGGGTTCCTTATGGCTCAATATTGCAGGTGAGATGGTGCTCATCAAAGTTGTACTCAACAACCTCCCTCTATTTCAATTCTCTGTCCTTCTTTCTCCTGTAGGCATCCTCAGGAAGATGGAGGATTACATTCGACAATTCTTTTGGAAGGGAGGAAAGCAAAATGAGAAAAAAATCCCTCTCGTCAGTTGGGAAATAGTCTCCAAGCCATTGATGGAGGGGAGTTTGAACTTTAAAAATATTTGCTCCCAAAACATAGCTATGGGAGCGAAAACTATTTGGAGAATCATTGCCCCCAATCATGGTTGGACTCAGCTGGCGCTATGGAAGAAATATTTCAAAGGTAAGAGAACCCGATGCTTGGACAACCCACTCCCCCAAATCAAGTCGTCCTTCCTCAACCTCTGCGATAAAGCCATCCCTCTAATCAATTATCATGCATCCTGGATCCCTGGAAATGGAAAAAGCATCAATGTGTGGAATGACCAAATTATGAGCAATTCTTCGCTGGCAAAGTGCAGCTCCCTGCAAACATTGCGCCTGTGGTTGGATGATGTCGGATACAAAATGTTGTGGGATCTCTCCTTATGGAATGGTTCAACCTGGGTAAGCTGGAAGCAAATCCATGTGCCCCTGGAACTCTAGACCGACCGCGTTGAGTTTTTTTCCCTCTTGCATGGCATGGCTCCCACACACGTGAGGAGGAAGGATACTCATGGTTGGGGGTCGATGGCTGGTGGCTTCTTTGTGGTGCAGGGCTATGCTAAGATGCTGGAGTGGCCTCACGTTCCTCCGGATCCAGCACCCTGGAATGGGATCTGGAATCACTCCTCCATCCCAAAAGTTGACTTCTTTTGCTGGTTGTTGTGTCATAGAAAATTTTTAACAGATGGCAGATTACATAAGAGGGGAATTTATGGTCCTTCTAGGTGCATCTTGTGCAGAGAAAACGTTGAGTGCTCCTGCCATCTGGTATTGGAGTGCAAATTCGTAACACAAATTTGGCATGAGATCTTAGGCACTTGGAGATCCAATTTTTCATTCCCCAGCTCCATTTCTAAGTTGTTCGCAAAATGGTTGCCCAGATATCCTGGCCCCTTTCCAAAAAACAAAATAATCAAAGTCGCTTGGACCTCCCTTCCAAAAATCATCCGCTGGCAAATTTGGCTAGAGAGGAATAAAAGGATCTTCAGAAATAAAGCGCAGGATGCTAAGTTTGTTGTGATCAAGATAAAATGTCAGCTGAAAGAATGCCTGGTAGATCAAATGGATGACTCAAACTTATGCCAGCAAGACCTTGATTGGGGCGCCTCACTTGATCTTCATTTCCAAAAAGTTGTAAGCATCATCATCCCTCCCAAAGAGTGGCAAATAAGAGAAAATGAGAAAGATTTCTATGACTGGATCTCCAAGCAATCAAGACACTCTCTCTTCTTTGACGGGGCAGCCAAAGGCAACCCAGGAAAAGCCGACGCAGGGGGAGTTATAAAGAATTTAGAAGGCAGAATGATACACAGCTTCGCCTTGGGCCTGGGACATACTTCCAGCATTCAAGTTGAAGCGATGGCTCTCTTCAAGGACTCAAGTATCTCAAAGACTTGGGCATCAGTGAGGTAAATGTATTTCGGGACTCACAGGCCATCATCAAATCCATAGTGACCAATTCTGCCCCGTCATATTTGCGCTTTGCAAGACTGATTTTTAGAATCAAAGTTCTGGCAAAATCCTTGCAGAACTTGAAATTTTTCCATGTGCTAAGAACAAACAATAAGGAAGCGGATTTGGAAGAAAATAAAGCAGTCCTCCTATCTGTTGGGTCCATTCTAAGAGACAGAGACGAAACTTGGGATCCAATTCCTTAACCCTCTACCTGCCATGTTATATTGCATCTTATTGAAGCAATTTGTTTGTATTCACAAGCTTGGGCAAATCACGGAAATGGATTCCATTGTTGCATGTAAGAAGAACTAGAATATTAGCATAACCGCCATGATTCTTTTAATTGAAGAGGTACTTTGGCCTCTGCTCCCAATTTTTGTATTCTTAATTGAGGTATTCATGCC